>CM043022.1:45441314-45517685 GCA_023690525.1 Holotrichia oblita
TTTCTCTCAAAAAAAGGATCGGCCCGCTGTCATAACTAGGTACTACTGGCAGAATTCGATGCGCGGCAGATGGTCTTGGGGTTTCTGCTCCTGCAGCAAATGAGGACGATAACAGTGCAAACCGATATCTTTCATGATGCTACAAAGTGTACGAGACGGTATTTCAAGCTCCAACAATGTTCATTTGGCCGAGCAGTAAGGATTTTCGACGAAATTTTGCGCGACGATCATGGTAATGTCTTCAGTGCGCACCGAATGTAGACGGCCGTCTTGAACACTACCGGTCTCTTCAAATTTTTTGGCTAATTCAACCGTGTAGTTGCGGTTTGGGAATTGTGTATCAAGTCACCTTTCTCTAAAAACCTCTTCAATAGCTCCATAATCGCGATAAAGACAATAAAAATTGTGTCACCAAACACACACTGTTGTAATGAGAACTTCACTCGACTATTTTGTGCCATTTCACTCGACAAAAAAACTAACCACGCAACACTACCGGTATTGATCTGTCTCGAGGTCAACAAGCATACTAACTTACTAACTGACGCATGCCCTGATTTCAAGGCTGCTAGGTGACTTATGCCCACTCCGTTATAATTTTCTGTGCTTTTATTTACTAATGCCCTGGTAGATTGCAACTTGTTTGCACTTGACGTTTCTCTAAATATGCTGTCAGCGTCTTTAGAAAGTTTCTAACGACTGAGGTTGTTGTCTTCTGATCGTCGTTATATAGGATAACAACTTAAACTACGAAAGCGTATTGATAGGAGAAGGTAGTGGGAGGTAAAATTAAATGTATCCATTTTAGTATTGTCAACTCTTTGTATTACAAGAATGTCAGTGGTTCTTTAGTTGCAATTAATATAAAATAAAATTTCGGTTTACCCATAGTATAAACTTTCTTTAACACAATCTACACGTTTATATGCAAAAACATATAAGTAACTAAATAAGTAACCAGCAACGTTTTAATAACACTTAGGATACAGTTTGATGGTTCGGTAAACTAACTGACATAACCACTGACATTCCTGTCATATAAAAAGTTGACAATAGTAAAATGAATACATTTAATGTTAACTGCCACCACCACCCCACCACCCTCTCCTATCAATAGGCTTTCGCAGTTCAAGTTGTTAACGTGTCTTATTTATTAGAAATATGTACATTGAATCATTGATTACAGTTGCAACAGCTACTGTTGGAGTATCTTGAAAGATAAAAGAAGAATATTTTATTTTACATTTTAGTAGTTTGTATATAAGTTGCTGAAAATTTGTATATTATTAAATGGCTGCAGAGCCCAGTGCACTTACAGTTGTTCTTTTGGTGGAGGTTCTCTGGATTTATATCAATTATGTGCATAAGTACTAGTTATTGTATACTAGTTTCTCTATATGATTATTTTATAAGGGATTTAAAAATAGTAGTGAGCACAATTTTTTATGTGTGTTTACAACGGTTTTCTGAGCAGTATTTCTTATTAAGATTACCCACTGCAGCTCTTCTTTTATAAATTGTGTGTGTAACTGTGTTTCTATGGCTTTGTTACAACAATAACAAACCCGTAAATAATGTTGCCCTATTAATTATTTGCCAATAGCGAATGGTAGACCAACCGAAGTATCGTTCCAGTGAGCCGTTACCATAAGAATCGAACTCCGGACTATAAGTACAGCTTCACCATTCTCCGGCTGGCAAGTAATAAACATAAAATCTTTATGAAGTAAATAATACTAAACGCACATGTTGGATTTTTTTTTCAGTTTGCTGATAAGTAATATGTATATTAGTTTTGACACTATAGTGTGGACGTTTTAAATATTTTATCTACGACTAGACAATAAAGTAGGTATTATATTAATCACTATTGGTTAATAATAGTACTCATAATACCTGGAGGGAATAATGAAATGCGACCAGGGAGTGAATAATAACGTTGCCATTATTCCCTGCATTCCGCCAATAGAACATAATGCTACCACCGTTATCATAGTAACGATAAACAAGTCCGAGTATTTAATTAATTGTCAAACGTCAGAACCGTCATATTATAGTAATCTATTAATTATTGATATTTTCGTTTAATTGATTTGTTCTTTTTAGTAATCTTCAGTTACTCGTATGTAGATAAACATAGCTCTCGGGAATAATAACTGTCATGATTGACTCGTTGTATAAACTACTATTGTTACTATCTAAAATAAACCGATAGCATAATTTAGTCGGGCTATAGTTTCTCAGCGTCCAAGAACATTATGATATCTCAAAAATTGCAATGTGACGTTCTAAATGAGTATTATGTCAAGAATTAAGCGCTAAGACCCCTTCCGTCCGTTAGTTAAATAGACCTACGCCCTGCTTTGTAACTTCGTGGAAATTAATTCCAGTAATTACTTTTTGACTTGATTTCGTGTAGTAAAACCCGTTTGGCGAATGAAGTTCGCAGTTTATTAGACTTCTTTCGTATTACAACGTGTAAAGTGTTACACGCAATCTCGTCTGAGAGGATCAAATACAAGCAAGCTATAAATCCTCGTAATAACGACACTCAAAGTACCACTGCGTATAACTCATAATAGCTTGATGGTATTTTGTTATGTAATTATTTCATTTCTTTTTGCACAAATAAGTACTCGATGCATGTATATTTCTGTTAATATTTCCTGTTTTAATTAGGTTATTGTTCCAAATCATTTGTCTATAGAATTTAATTCTTCTTCGTCTTAACATCGTCCAAAATTATGAATTTTGTCACCTGATTATGTCCGTATAAACAGATGTTGCTAAGTTTATCCTGTTGTTATCGTTTCAAAGTTATATTTCCATAATACATAGAAACGGTAATGTGTCGAAGATTCGAAAGCTTACATAAAAAGAAAATCGTTACGAATTTGAATTCGGCCATTAAGTCGTCTTTAAACGCAGTATGTGAAAGTATTTTGGCGCCCGTTGTTCTGAATATTTTTGTCATCGACCTCTAAGCAAAAAAATAGTCGGAACCTGTTGAAAGAATATTGTTTGATGGGTGTTTTCAAGCTGATGACATATGGCCCATTGGGAAAGAATTAATTTATGGTTTGTTTATTCGTCAAGCAGGTAAAATAAGTATGGTTGTTCTAATTATCAGTCGTGTTGTAAGTTTTTTTATACACTGGTTATATGTTAGTTGTACACATGTATGTATATTAACAATATAAAATACATTTAGTTATTCGGTTGAATTTCTTCCAGTCATTCATAATAAAGATAACGGAGAACTAACATACTTATGACAGCATTGTCAATCAATCTAATAATAACCTGTTTCACTTCCAATTAATAATGAATAGACGTATTTACGGTCGGTTGTATATGTGCAATCAATCTCATAACATGGTAATTGATCCTAAAATTTTATATACAAAAATGTAAAGGATTACAGTGCAAAAGTAATTATTGTTAAACTATTGTGCAGAGTAAAATGATCAATTATATCAGGATTAAAGTTTATCTCAATTGTTCAGGAAAAAATCTTTATTACTTCAAGTTTTTTAAATGAATTCACTTTTCATTATCTAACGGAACAAACGTGAGGATCTAACTTTTGTTTTTTTACCTTTAAGGTCCCTAAAATACTACACTTTGTGTTAATGGCGGTGTTATAGGATTTAATGTTAAGCCATTGTTAAAGTTAAGACTGTATGAAGGCGACAGGGATACTGGACGAGTTATTAATAATCTGATAAAATGGTATAACTGGTTGGAATTTCTATGCGTCTAGCGCGAGCCCCATTTCATGGTTTCCCGTCTTTGTAGTTTGAGTAGGTACACAGTGTTTAGACGTAACGGCACCCGAAACCACTTGCAGAATATGTTATGTTTATTAATATTATCAAGTTGTGGAGAGGGTTAGTTCTTAACAACAGATATTACTACTTATTAATTTGTTATAATACTTTTAAGAATTGATTGGTTACACTAGTTGCTTGTATTATTTTCAAGCATTAACTATAATTTAATTTTTGTTTCAAGCTATTCCAACATTCTTAAACCGAATAAATAAATAAGGCGGTTTTGGCTTATAATTTACATATTCAGTAATTCTTTTGAGTGTAATAATACAGATAAGAGCAAATTAATGCAGTTTGAATTTGTTTCTGCTGTACAAAAATGTTATTCTACCAGAGTGTATGATTATAAGTGATGTAGATCAGACTGTATACAGATAAAATGTGTTATCTCACAGCCATCCGTTTGAGAAGCCTCTGTTGCGATCTCAACAGTTAGTACCAAACAGAATTAACTTTATCTGTCGTTGAAGTAGTATATGGTATGTGGATGATATTATAATTTTTATTGTGAAGTTGTGATACCGACTCGAAAGTAATTATCTATTTTATAAATGATATTGATTCATTTTTAGTTAATATATTTCTCTAGGAATGATATTTTAAGCAGCATACAAAATTCACTGCGCTTGTACCGTATAAACAGCTTATTTACTTTAGCTAAACCTTATCATTTGGATGGCAGTGAGCACATGGGAATCTAAGTCAAAAAGGGGTGACCTATGTTGAACGCACTGTTCAAAATAGCGCACGACAAAACAGCATACGACAAAACAGCGGACACTATTTTTCATGCATTCGCAGATGAATAGTACCACTTAATAATGGTTATGCGTTCTTTCTTTGTATAAATACTCATTATAATAAATAAAATATTACAACGAACTTCGTGGAAATAAAATATTTTTCACATAATTGTCAGTATGTCGGAGATACGAGAATACAAAATGCAATAATTGGACTTTGACAACATCGTCCATCTACCTCGTATCACCATCTCCGTAATTCTAACGCATACATATATACATACCAAAAGCTAACTTAATGTGATAATTCTCTTTATACGAGTGTGTACGAAAGTGATCGTTTTGTCTGTAGGCCGCTTAAGGCAAAATTTGAGTCTGTCTAACATCTGCTTTGTAAGCCATGTTTTCGAATCTGTGCCAAAGACATAGATTGAAGTGGAAACGACAGCCGGCTATTTTTCCATTTAGAAATTGTTGTTGCAAAGCATTCATTGTAGCTTTTCAAAATCTACTAAAATTGACATTGGTTGCAGCCCACATCGTAAATGTTTCAAAACTGAAAACAAGCGATTATATATGTACGAAGTGTGATTTTGACGTTAGACTTTGGCAATAAATCTTTGAGAACGTTTATTTTCCATGGCCCACTGGATAACTATCCATGCGTTGTATGCGCAATTTTTCAAAAAATCTAATTATCTCATAAACTATCAACTTTAGGTATAGGACACGTGGAACATAAAAGATGTAGAATTGGACGCTGAAGACGACTAAGTAATAAAATATTGGGGTGTCATTTGAAAAAATGAAGTTATGATTCTTCAAAATTTCGAAGAGTTAACGTGCCATAGTAAAGTAACCACGCGATGTAGACAGCCGTTCTTGGCGCTAAAATATACTTCAACATGTTGTTTAAGTATGCTATGAATTTTAAGATGATATCCGAAAATCGGGTGTTCTCTGGTTTTTTGAATAAATGTCTGCTATAGCAATTTTTTCAGAAAAAATCGAATAACTACAAAACGTCTGAATCAAATTGCAAAAAGTAAAGATCGACTATATGTAATTATAAATTTTCAAATTTATATTTTGACCAGAACGCCATAAACTTCTAATGGATGGTCTCGCTGAGACACCCTGTATACTAAATTATTCCGTGTAGAGAACATTAAAATACGTTAGTTTTCAGGGCCGCTGTCAAAAAGCAAAAATTGTTCTTCCAATTTATCCTTTTTATACTCTTCTGGTATAACTAGCTCTACAAAAGTTTTGGGCATAGAAGGAACTGCTTTATTTTTCTGGCGTGGTGGTTGAATTGTTCTTTTATGCATGGTATTGATGGTAGTTGACCCGCTGTAGCATTGGAAATAGATTGGGAAACATTTGCTAGTACAGTTTGTGTCGTCTTTTCTACCAATTGCGGCAAAATTTTCATTTCATTTAAGGTTCCTCTCGCTTCTATTTTCCGTAACATGATTAGGTTTTGAAAATTTTACTACTTATTCAAAGTATGGACTCTTTCAGGACACTTGTTTCGGTAATAATTTTGGCACTTCCAGATTACTTTTTCACCAGTCACTCGTATTTTTCTACGAAGAAAACCGTTATAAAGCAACACATCGTGGCCTTTTTGACCTTTTATAAATCATAGTGCCATCTTCACAAATTAAGAACTGTTGTAAAACTGAATATAGTCAACTGTTGTTCGTTGTTTTATATGTAAAACGGGTAAATTTATTAAACAATTACCATACCAGGAATATTTCTAATTAGTATCTCTTAAATTTTTAGAGATTAGATTTAAATACACTTTTAATAGCCGTAATGCTAAGTACATGCATGATTTGTTATATTTCTTATAGAATTTTGATTAGACTTGATATGTATGTAAACCATAATGCGTTTACTAATTAGGAATAAATTACAGTGCAGATATTACGATACTGTGAACAATTGGTTTGTCTGCTGCGCTGTTTTGCTCTGACGTGACACGGGCACATGGTCATCAAAAGAAGATGTTCAATACTTTGTAATACAGTCATTTGCATTTAGCAAAACACATCTTAGGACTTAAAACAAGCATGATTCGAATTAGTTTAATTGATTGTGTATCCAATATCGATGCGTGTTAGCTGAAATGAATAAAATAGGAAATCATATACCATCGAAATTAAGTTTCTTTAAAAGAATGGTTGCGAAGGAGAAAGCATTTTTAACTGTAATGTTATAAGACTCTAAAGATGGACATCACCCATTCAAATGTAAACAACTTTATTGCTTAACTTTTTGATAATATCATTACATAGATAAATAAATATGTAATAAACAAATTATTAATCGCTCGATCGACATAGTACAGGTTCGTTCTCAATTCTCGTAGACACGTCTCTGTTGATTCTATTTTTTTTATGTGTGGTGGGTGCATAGTTGCAGTAAGTCCGTAAGTTGTATTACTTGTATGGCTATAACAGCAATTCTCGCAGCGTAGTTTTTGTCTGTGTAAATTGTGTTCAAATGACTTTGTGACAGCATCATACCGCCTTTTATAATGCCGCGCTCTTAATCACTTTGCTTCCAATAGCGAATAGTAAGTCGATCCGGCTTTGAACTCTCCGAGAAAATGTCACCGTCTCTCCGGAGAATTGAAACCCGGCTCCTGTCGTTCCGTCACAACGATAGTCAGCCGCCTAATCACTGCGACTATCAACCCGTTTTGTCGATGACAACTAACTTACTCTGCTTCATTGCCATACGCTTTAGGGTTCTTTTAATTAATGCCACTTTGCTTTTATTTACATAACTATCTGTGAGCAAATTTCTTATGATTATGTACTCAGTTTATGTTTCATCTGCTTTTGTATTCATTATTAAAACAAATTTTAGACAAGTCGAATTTGTTAAGTTTTAAATTTATTTCATTTTAGCATCTTTTTAGGAGATCAAATTGAAGATGGCTATTCGCGATAGTAATTAAAACTGTTAAATTTATATTGTTGTATTCATGTGTAATACAATGATGTTTTAACTACTTGATAGTTTTTTCGGGCTACAGTGTCTTATTAGATCATATGATTCGTTATTTTACGCGAAATTATTGTGAAGATTTGTACGTCATTTAGGCGTTTATTGTTAAGATGTTTTTTAGGACAGTCATTGAATACATGATCCCTAATATTTGATTTGCAAAATCAGCTATTCTCTCTTTTAACTTCTAACTTAGATTCTCGATACAGTTTTCCTCGTAGTGATTCTCAATTATCGGTTTTTTTAATGTGTTTCATTTCAAGTATATTTTTAGCTTTTTGTTGTTTTCCCCTTATTAATATTTTAATTAAGTTGAACTTGATTTTTAAGGTAATGAAACAGAAGGATTGTAACATCTCTATTAAATTTAGAATAATTTTGCTTCCCACATTCTTAAGATTGTTGTTTATTGTTGTGTGACAACTTGTTCTGCGTACCTATTCTTCTTTTTTTATTGTATAGTTATCTTTGTTATTGATTGGCTATGTTAAATTATTTTTTCAATTCTTGTTTTGTTGTGTTCTTAAAATAGAATATATATTAAGCTGAATTACATGATGAACAAGTATTCATAAACTTATATCCCGTCCCAAAATAATTCCTTTGAATTTACGACATCGGATAAGACGGCGTGACAAATTTGAAATGTATAATTCATGAAACATATATGTTTTCGGCTTCTTACCTTTTTCTGATTCGATGGCAACGATTGTAAAAAAGACAACTAAAAGATGTACACCTATATCTATTCCGTGTATGATGTATTGTGCAACAGTTATTAGATTCTACGCAGATAAAATAGTGTTTGTAAACCTTAGTCTACGATCTTGTCAGATAGAACGACGGCCCTGTACAAGATGTGGGCATAACGCATTTCGAGATAACTGCATTATCTTGCGTTTCGAACAAACCCATGATATATGAAATGCCTCTAAAGAATGGAAGAAAACTGAAGAAATATTAAATCTAGACGACATAAACGCTGTCTTAAACAGTATCCTGCTTATGTCTAGGAAGTAAAGAATTCGTCGTGCTCGGGTTAGCAATGCTTGGATTTGAATGAAAGTGAAATAATCGACGATGCTGCCCATTGTTCACTTTAAATAATGCAATCGTTTATCATAGATTACAGCATAGCATATGTTACTAACATAACTTACTTTGAATATACGGGTCTTTAGGTATTTAATTGTGCAATACTGTTATGATTGAGTACTTGGAAATAAAGAAACCGAAGTATACATTCTTAATATAACATTTAGTCAATTCCGTTCGATTCAATTAATTCAAAATCTCTTTATTTTATGAATATACGAGGGAGCGTTTTTATATTCGCGGAATGAGCGGGTTGTAGCGGGTGATTAGGCGCATTGGGGGCGTGGCCTGTGCAGCGACTCATAATTAGTATAAATACGAAGTTTCATTGTTATTAGACAGTTAGTCATTGAGCTATCGTCAACCAAGAAACATAATCAGGAGTGAAAAGTGAAATATGGAAAAAATCGCCGTTATAAAGTTCCTTACCAGCCAAGGAAAATTAGTCGCGACAATAATGAATGAGATGTCATTGGTTTACGGCGATTCTTGTCCAGGAAAAACCATGGTGTACAAGTGGCATAGTTTATTTAAACAAGGAAGGGAATCCCTTGAAGACGACACGAGGCCGGGCAGGAGTATTGAGGTGACCACGCCAGCTTATCCAAAAAGTTGAAAAAATTGTACTCGAAGATGCTCGACTAAAGAAGAAACAACTCGCAGAAATGGTTGGAGTATCCGATGCAACAATTTTTAAAATCCTACACGATCATCTCGGCATGTCTAAGGTCAGCGCAAGATGGGTGCCGAGAATGCTCACGCCGCTGCAAAATCAACAGCGCGTAGAGTGTTCGCGTGCATTTTTGGACCACTGTAATGAAGACAAGGATGGTGTATTGAGTCGAATTGGTACTGGAGACGAAACTTGGGTTCATCATTATGAACCTGAGTCCAAACAAGATTCCATGCAGTGGCATAAAAAGGGCACAGCACCTCCCAAGAAATTTAAAGTGTCACAATCAGCAATCAGACTAAAAGAAGCCATTAAAGAAAAAAGACGGGGAAAATTGACGAAAGGTGTGCTGCTTTTGTACGACAACGCGCCCGTCCACAAGAGCCGCATTGCGTTAGCTGCCCTGCATAAGGTGGGCTTCGAAATTGTGAATCACCCAACCTACAGCCCAGACCTGGCCCCGAGTGATTATTACCTGTTTCCGAAAATGAAAAAAGAGCTGCGGGGTAAAAAATTTACTGCCGATGATGAAGTCAAGGAGGCAGTTTCGGCGTATTTTGCAGATAAAGAGAAATCATTTTTTTATGAGGGTATAAATAAATTAATTGAAAGATGTGAAAAATGTATCCGTCTTGCAGGTGAATATATTGAAAAAGAAAAATAATTTTGTTTTTTTATTTCCACCCCTTATCTCCCATTCCGCGAATATAAAAAAGCTCCCTCGTAGTTACAGTTTCTACGTCGATTGTCTTATCATTCTTACAAGCAATTCGTATTATTGATATATGTGCGAATTAATTTTCTTTGTATTTATTCTATTATATGAGTATGCTAGGATAACCTAAAAACTAACCTATGTTTTTAATGTCTTTTGATATTGTCTTTTGTTCTTAATCTATGACTAGAATCACGGGAGAGGGAAGGTAGAACGAATATGACAGATTGCACTTCACTACACTTAACTTCGTTTGTATTTGCCGCATTCTATGCCGTGTGGCGCAGGATGTTTTTTGGTGGGCAGTGACTCTAATTCTTGGAGCATGTTGGCGTGAAGTAACACTTTCCGCTAGGAGGTTCCCTGCTTCTTGAGCTCAGTCTCTATCTGTGGTAATAAGTCTGCAATTTTTTTCATGTTGTCTTTGTATTCAACGTAGAAGGTCGATCTGGTGGTGTACCTGATGTTTAGTAATTTAAGTTTTTTTATACATTGTTGTCTAGGTCGACCACGGTTTCTTCGCTTTTCTTTATTGTCAAAGGCTTGGTATTTTGCGCGATTTGTGTCTTAGTGGTTGGATCTTTTGTATCAGCGGAGTTTTGCTCTGCCGTTGTTTTAGCTGTCTGCGGGATATACGTCTTGGTGACTGGATCTTTTGTATCAGTGGGTTTTGTCTACGCTGTTGTTTTAGTTGACTGTTCTATATTTGTTTATATTTCTTGGGCTGCCTTTTTTATTCCGTTTTTCACTGAAGTACCAGATAACGGGAATTCTTTCGCATACTTGGTGTTCTGAGTGGGTTCATCTTTGGATTGGACTGGGCGTGGTTCCTGTTTGGCTTTGATCATAGCTCTTTCGTAGTCCTCCATGGCGGCCAGATGATCGAATAGGTTGTTCGAACCAATGATCTTTGCGTGGAATATTTTCAATTGTTCGCATATCATTTTCATGTCGATTTTCTGCAGTGTTGTGACCAACTCGTCCCATACAGTGGTGAATTCGTAAGGGAGGTGGGTTTACGAGTTTGTATGGGAGACGGTTGCTGTGTCATTTGGGTTTGGGGTTTGGGTGGTAGCTTGTGGGCTTGGTATAGTGCTTGCTGCTTGGTGTGGGATCCAGGGATTTTTGGGTGGGGAAGGGGCGAGTTCGTTCGTTTTGTCGGTGGATTTTTTCTTCCTGCTGCGTCGGCTTGAGTCGATAATTGTTCCGTAGTTTTTATAAACTGGGCAATCCACGCTGCTGGTCGGGTGATATCCTCCACAGTTGCATTTTGCCGGCTCGGTTTTTAGTTTTCTACAAGTAGAACTAGGATGTTCTTGGGCGCATTTGACGCGCTTATGGAATAGCAATTGGCTAACGTATGCCCCCATCTCTGACGTCGCCGTCACTGCGTTCCGCTTATCTTCGAGCGATGCCTCTCTCATTTTATTTTGGTGTTTAATATTTTTTGGTGATTATCATGTAGAGCGGGTTAACGGTGTTTACAAGTTTAAAAACTTTAGTTGCACCTACACCTGCTTTGGTTAGTGCGAATAGTATTTACGCTGAGTCCTCATCTTGGCCCAACCTTCTACCTATGTATGCTCTAGATTTTGCATCTCTATCTGCGAAAGTGCGAAAATTACACTTTGCTGTAAGTTCTCTGATGTATCGGTCTCTGTCCGCTTTTTCTTTGACGTAGACCCGTAGTTCTTTCTGTCTGTGTTTTAGATAGAATTCTTTGGTTAACTTGGCGATGTGTTCCGTTAGTTGTTTCCTGTGTTCCCTGGAATTTACTTCTTGGATTATAGGGGTGGGGTTTTTTTGCTTTGTCCTGCTTGAATGCGCGATTTTGTCCTGGCTGCAGTGATTTGAGTTCATCTTCTTCATCATCTTTATCTTCATTTCTTGTCTCATCTCTTCATTTTGTTCGGGCTATTCTTCTTCCGAGGAAGCTTAATATAACATTTAGTAATTTACTACCTAATGGGTAATTTATATTCGAGTCTGCGCAATTATTATAAAACGGTAAAACGATGAAAGTTGTTCGATTTAGTTTAATCAGCTTAGAACTGAAAGAATTAGATCTCAATTAATATCCTTGTAGGTAAGCTGTTTAAAAAATCTGCGCTTTGATTTTAAGTATTAGGTATAATAAAATATTGTGATGAGTCAGCGCCACGCGTGATTATGACGTCACATTACAATATGCTCAATTAGACGTAATTATACAAAACGATATCATATGCATTGAGATATTTAGCGTTATACGTATCAGATATTAAGTGATACTGTATGGATTCTGCATGAAGGAACACTTCCTGTTCATGCTGACGTATTATTTCAAATATTTGTACCACGTTGTTATAACAGTAAGTCGAGGGTGAATTCTATTCTTCTTCTTCCTACGTTTGGTTCTATAATTGGAAATATACTTTAGTCTGTGCTACTTCATTATGTTTATTTAGTTTTTTCTTTTGGTAAATATTCTTCGATCATTTTAATCTCTCCTTTTGTATCACAGTCTTTTAATTTATTCTAGGCTGCTTAGGATGTTTAAGCTTGTTAGTAGGGGCGTAGCATCCTCTTTGTTTTAAGTAACGTATTTTATTTAATGCTTCTGTGGAATTATTTGGGACCCAAACAGCACTTTGAACAGAAGTCTCGTTTTAGCGCCATATATCCGTCAGATTTTGTGCGATCCAAACGAAACGCGTCTTATTTATCTTCAATCATCCCGAGCTGAGAAATCTTTTACAACCAAACAGATGGTTTATTTATCATTTCACATATATCCTTAATTTGACTTTTTTTTGCTTGATTTGGATTAATATATCTATTTTGAGACCTTTATGTACTTATCTTTCAATTCCTGATATATTTCTACTTGTAGGTCAATAAAACAGCAATTAATTAAATACCAATTTATTCCAGAACATATAATATTATGTTTTCGTTAAAAAGACTTCTTCAGTGGAAGAAATTGACATTTAATATGTGTCAAAATACTAATAACATAAATGGCCATGCCTATCAACAAAATTATCTAAAAACAAAGAAATCATTGATATATCGAATTTTAATTACATTCTCAAATAATAATGAAAGATATATTGGTTTAATACAACTATAAAAGTTCAAATGATTTGAATTATTCGTATATCAATCTATTTTTTGTCAAGTTCTAACAATTATGTTTGATATACGACGTTGACTTGCTTAACCTGAGGTAATTTGATCTTTAAATTTTCATGTCACTTGAAATAAAATCTATAAAATGTAGAAAGAAAAAGTATAAACTATGTGGAATGTCCTCTAAACTTCGACATACCGAATGCATTTTAAGAAGTCGACGGTTGTTTAGTCACTTGCAACTACTTATAAAAATTTTAAGGTTAAATGTCTCTATTTGTAATGCCTAAGTAATTTTATGTATTACCATGCAAGTAAGCAGAGCTGAGAAATTGTTACATCGTGATTAACTTTGATATCACCTTGTTAATTTGTAAGTGTTTTATGTAAACCTAATGCGCTACGTAAACTTTCGCTATAAAATTGTATATTATATCCAATATTATAAAAGGTAGTTGTCGGACATTTTTAAGAATACTGGAACAGTTTTTTTAAGCGATTACAGTCTTCAAAAACAGGAATTATTTAGATTACCGAATATATATCTTTCTAGATAGCAGTTAATTCCATTACAATTGTTTCACACTTGTGATACATTTCGGAGAAACCCAGGACACGACATTAACTTCTTTTCCGTTGAGAAATTCCTAATTTCATGGAGACAGATAATAGCCTATAAAATCGCCACATTATCAGGAAATAAACCTTTAACTGATAGATATTTATCCGCGTTATGCGCTGGATCAACGAAACAGTTAAAGGTTTTTAAGATAACAGTCAGGATTGTACTTATCACGATTTTATGCAGTGGTCGTTAAAAAGAAGGAGATACAAGCGGTCCCTTGTTATTTTTCTTAAAGGAAAATTAAAACATTTAGATAAGAAACCAAGCATTAAAAAACAATATTTGGAGCCATCAAATTTGTCTAGTCAATTGTACAAACATCGAAGCTGGTTTGTTTCGGAATGATTTGATATCTTTAGTACGTTATTTATTCGAGTTTAAAGACTGATATGAAATTTAAATAAAAATTAACATTTTCCAATGATGACCTAATATTCATAATAAGCGTTGTTTTCTTTTTAATGCGCATTCTTCTCTTTCTATAAATATACATATGTACATATGAAGGAACTATTATTACACACTTGTGGCATTTCAATTAGGTAATGGATATAAAAGTCTGTTAATGAAATCATTAGACAGCTATATTTTGTAATAATATACGATTATTGTCATCACGGTAATAGAAAGTGGGGACCTGCTGAGCATTTATTCAATTCGACTACTGGTACCTATAAATTTATTATACGGCGGAAGTTTATAATTAACATAGTATCAAGTTAATGCTCCTCGAAAACTTTGTAGTATTCCTAGAAAAATATGTGTAATAAGCAATTAAATATAATTAACGAAGTTATTAAATGTACCTTTTAGACAGGAGAAACAATTTACAAGCATTAGTAATTTAATTAGGTTGCTATGTTAGCTGTCAACTTCACCAATTTGCCATTTTTCATATTAATATCCGCAGTAATTATTTTGTTATGTATACATACATACATATATCAACATGCGTACATAAATAACTAGATTATATTAGAACCTAAAAGTATTCACTTACAATGTTTTTTAGTATGTTTAGATGCTGTCTGTTGACTTCGATTTTCTTTGTGACATAGTATGCTAGATATAATTTTTTGTAGACCTTTTTATAACAATTGCAAAGAAAATTTCGTGAAAGGAGGTGTTTCATTATATAACTATATAAATATCCTCTATATTTACTGATGTATTCCAGGTAATGTTAGCATTTGATGTTTCGTTGATCATTATATATGTTACTGGAAATGTGTAAAATAATTTGTCGCACACATATCCTAGGAAATTTATGCATTCCCTATGTATTGTACGTAGTTCCTAACCGATATTGGAATATGTGTAAAATTAATATTATACAGTAGAAGTAGTGATTGAATGAAAAATAAAACACAGTCAGATGAACATAGAATTGAAATAATTTTTTTATTAAGGCTTTTATTGGCATAATCAGATAATATAATAAAGAAAATTTTCACATGACAATAGCATTAGGCAACAAATTTTAATTTTTTCTTTAATAACTATGTGCAGTTTTATGTACTTTCTCTTATAGTCGTAATAATAACAACAAAAACAAATTTATTCCACCACCACAAATTTATTCCAACTAATTTCAATTCTCTTCAAATTGTGCATCTTGTTGTAGACGTTTAGTTTGGAGTCCTACAAAAGTTCCCTCTTTAAGTTTTGCATTTGAAATATTGGGAAATTTTGTTGAAAGTATTGGAATCCACGACCTTATGAAATATATTCTTTTATGCAGCAATATACTGAGCTCTGACTGGCCAATCCTTAACAACGTAGTGGGAATTTCCCGATCGACTCTCCCATTTGCAAACGAAGCAGCAGTGCTTTGGCTACCCCAGTTGTAAACCGAGTAGAATTGCTACAATTTTGAGGTCATCTCTGATATGCCATTTGTACACTTCGTAATTAGTTTTGTCGAGAAGACGAGTCATATTTTCATAAGTTTCCTTCATATGGACTGCGTAGCCAACCGGGATGGATGGATAAACGTTTCCTATGTGAAAAAGGACAGCTTTAAAACTCAATTTCGAAGCATCGATAAAAAGACTCCATTTTGGGTTGTGTTGATGACCTAATGTCTGCATCAAATCATCGACATTATTGCAGAATGAAAGACCTTTGGTTGAAAAATATTGTGACAGTTCTTCTGGCGGTTGCGGTACACAGAAACATGTGTGCTCGGAGCTAACAGCTTCCATCCTTGAAGTCTAGATCCTAGTAGTTCTGCTTGAGCTTTTGACAAGTTCAGATCTTGAATAAGGTCATTTAATTCTGAGTGATTTACTAAGCGAGGTCCGTTCTCTAGAGATGACAAATATGTAATGGCATATTCTTCACTCGAAACACCTATAGGTCTTGGTACTGTCAAGGCTCCTGAATGCGGTACTGGACGAGTAACGGAAGACGCACTTGCGTAACTAATCTTGTTGTTATTTTTGTTGGAAAAGCTGAAAGATTTCGTGCAGCAAAAGTAGCAATCAGACGAATTGTCGGTTTGTTCACGTCGAATCATAGGTCTTGAAAATGGCATAGTACTGTTCTTGCAGATTGAGCAACCCCTCAGAGTGATAGCGCACGTGCGCAGCAAATGTGAGGAACCTATTCCTTGTCCTGATATTTAATTTTTAGACCAAAATAGTGAAAACATATGTTTTCTATTAAAAGCGTAATATTCCGTTTATGTCGTTGGGTAATGAATTCTCCATATACATCACAGAAGCTGTTAGGATTATCTGTACACGCACGGGACATTATGAAATAAAAAGACGTTCAGACTTAAATTGATTCATGCGTAGCTCCTTATACATATGTATACCAACACAGCCGGAAATCTACAAATGTTTAATTTTATTGGCTTCAAAGCACAAATGGGCGTGGTTTAAATGCTGTGACGTAGGAAACAAGCGTGGACATGTCTACACATGTCTATTCGCTGCTAGGCATTACTATAATATATCTTGTTATATCTTTCTTATATAAAAGTCACTTTGAAATTCTGTAAAATTGAATGTACTTATTGAAAAAGCAATTTACAAAAATGTCTCAAAATTTTGAAGTGGTGGAGAAATTTAAAATTAGTTTCAGAATCAACATGAAAAACGATGTAAACTACACCTAATGGTCTATGAGAAAACAAAATTGTAGGAATTATAGAAATTAATAGGTCTTGAACAGTAGCACAGTAGGTCTGTCGCTTCGTTCAGTAAACGAAGTTTCATGATTAGATTCCTGACGTAGACATTATATTTTTTAAATAAAAATATTGCTTATATTAATTGGCGGTTGTAGCAAACAACTTTATATAGGATATGCAATTTAACAACCGACTTTCGTCATTACAATTGATGACGTTTTATCCCAACATGGTCGCCATGTATAACCCTTGTAACACACATTATATTGACTTGACAGTTAGTAGTACAAATTAGGTTATGTTTAGCTATATGCAAGTATTAAATCTCAACGTCAAATGACAAATGTCAAATAAAATGCTCGCACAACCGGCAACGTTCTAATTATAGAAATCCTACACGGACGAAATGTCACTAGATTTAGCACAAAATTGTAATATACAAGTGTAACTCAATGTGAGATTGTGTTGGTATGAACTTTATGAAATTGATGACGAAAGTCGGTTGTTAAATTGCATATCCTATATTATGTTTACGTTAAGAAACAGTTCCTTGTTAAAAGTGAATTATTATTGTCATCCAAGAGCTCTGCATACTTTGGATGTTCTGGCTTGCCCTCTTTACACTTCCTGACTTTGTAGACAGCTTGGGTTACCATGTATAATTATGTTTTAAAATTTTCAAATAATTTTATAGGAAAACATTCTGCCATTGTCGGACTACAGAAAGGCAGGGACATCTAGAACAGTAAAAAAATCTAGCGCATTTTTGTAAGTCCATATCTCTTTCATCATGCAATTTATTCCACCGTGACGAATTTTTATATGTGCGTCATGTAATATGTAGAATAACATATTATTCTGACAATACGTTTTACAGAAAAAATAAGCTTACTTTTTTGATCCATAGTTTTACAATGACGTAAGAACAACACCCTACCCTCGTTCAGTTTACGCTGGTGTAACCTACCGATATAGCGAATTTAACACATTTCTGTGTTTAGGAAATGTATATAATAATATCTATTTAATACATTTCCTATCTATTTTAGGTGTTATATACATTTCCTAGGAATTCTATATAATGACGGGTTACATACATTTCCAGCAACATATACACCGTTTTAGAATTTGGCTGATCTGTGTGCGTTCTAGTTTTATACAATTATTTGATTATTGTGTTTATTGTTTTTGTACCGTGAACATTATATTTTGTTATTATTTTCCATGATCAACATAGAATTAAATGTTAACAAAGTTATTAAGCTTTAAACGCTTCTCATTTGTTTATCTTTTAGTTAAAGACAGCTATGTATTCGATATTTTTCGTTCAAAATGTTATGCTCTTTTCAAATATGTACAAATATAACATTTTTTGGCTTGAAGTGAAAGCAGCCTACTATTAGTAATGTTTCTTTGACATCGACTAAATTCCAATACAACTACTTTATTATTCACTTAAAGACAATAGTGTGTTGAAGCTTTTATATCACAAATAAAATTATCTTTCTAAGTATGTATAATATACAGGGTGTTCCATTTCAAAAAATATAAATTTTCAAATTTCTTAGAAATACGTAATTCAATTGTTTTTTCATGAACTGCATACTAATCAGCGTTAAAAACTCTAATAATTTGCTAATTTGACCTGCCGAATTTAAATGTATTTTAAAGCAAAATTTTTATTAGTAATTTCTAAGAAAATAGTCTTAAGGATTTATATATTACCTGCTAACATTATATGTACAAAATCATAACATGTACAGTGCTCCACGTGACCTCTTTTATACAGGGTTTCCACGGCTGAGTGAGACATAGGCAGAATACATATAAAATCGGTTTTCGGTGAATATTATCTCCCTAATACTACTTCATCCAAATTTAAGTGCCGCATATTATAACTGGGTTAACAACATTTCCACAATCATCGTACAAAGAAAGTCATTTTAATAAAGCCAAAAAAATTATTTTTAAATCTATTGTACGTGAATCCCTAATAAGGCTTTTAACACGTGGGTTAGTGCAAGCGTCCGTGGCATAATGTTTTACGCGACGCGACGGCTTACTAACGCAAATGCACGGATTGTTTATGGTTCGAATCCTCCGGCAGATTAGTTTTATTTTTTATTTTTTATCTTCAACAATAATGTTACAAATTCAATAACACTACAAAAATCAGAGATTTCGAAGACTATAAAATCGAATTTTTGAGGATTAAGGTAAATAATGAATAATTTTTACAATAATAAAAATGATCACTCCCGTTGGGATGTGGTGACCCCATCGGCAGGACTTGTCCTGAAGAGAGCCTCGGTAGGGGCAGCGTATTTGCGCTGAAATGGGGAACACTGAGTGGCGTCCCCTTCTGACCCCAGCCATAACTTCCCGGATGTTACGTCCCTTCTGGAGGACAAACTCGAAGAAGGAGCTATAAAATATGTGAATACAAACACCCAGACCGTCTTAAGCACGGGCAAGAGAGATAACCTTTCTAGAACCTTATATATCCTGCCATACGAAATGGACCGAGAGGGCGTAAATGACACCGAGAAGATGTATGAAATTATAGAAAATCTGCGGAGGAGAGCAGAGGCAGACGGAATCCAACAACTAAAGGTTTTAACCCTGGGCAACGTTAGCGCTGACTATCTCCAAAAGTGCACGGAATTCGTGTTTAGGGGAACCAGAACCAAAATTCAAGTTGTCGCGAAAACAGGGTTCCATCCGGGCCAAACATCTGAAAAAGTGATAATAAAGTCCGGAGGCAAACAATACGCAGACATTCTAAAAACAGCAAAAAGCAGCATAAATGTTGACCAGGCAGGTATTAAAGTTAAAACTATTAAAAAGACGAGCAGAGGTGATGTAATGATGGAAATCCAAGGGGGCAAGGATAAAGCTGAAGCCCTGAAACAGGAGATAGTAAAGAAAAATCAAGACACGCACGTAGAGATCAGAAATAAAAATGAAACCGTATACGTGACAGGTATCGATGCAGACGTTAATAAAGACGAGATAATGCTAGCCATTAGAAATAATATCAGAGGCGCAGTAGATGCGACAGACAGATATAGTGTCACTGAAGCCAACCCACTACGGAAACCAAAATGCCACAGTGGTGATGAAGAGAGAGTGGGTAAGGGATCTATGTCAGAAAGAAACCATCCGGATAGGCTGGACACCGTGCCGTATTAGACCAAGGGTAAATCTCATTAGATGCTACAGGTGCCTAGAATTTGGACATCGTAAAGCAGAATGCCAAGGAGTGGACAGAGAAGAAGTGTGCCTGAAGTGTGGAGGAAACGACCACCGAGCCAAGGAATGCACGGGAGAAAGCTACTGCCTCATGTGTAATAAAAGTGGGCATCGGGCAGATCAGACTAGATGCCCCCATTATCGGAAACTGATTCAGCAAAAATATAGAGGCAAATGAAAGAAGAAAGACAGCAGTAAGTGTCACTGCGGGAGTAAGAAAAAGACAGGGTAGTCAAAGGCCCGATCGTGATGGTGCAGAGTCAACTAGCGATGAGGTTTTTGCTCCCCCAAAGTCAAGGTAAATGGCAATAAAAATTCTCCAAATAAACGTCGGGAGGACATACGCAGCACAAGATTTACCGTACGCGACAGCCAAACAACAGAATATTGATATCTTATTCGTTTGCGAACCCAATAAGAAAATGGTGAAGAGCCCGGAATGGATACAGGACACCAGAACTAATGTGGCCGCTCTGATCATGACAAAAAGCGTTGAGATCCTTGGGCACACGGTGGCGGATGGGCATCTAGTTCTGCAACTCAGGGACTGTGATATTGTGTGTTGTTACGTCTCTCCAAACATCAATATCTTGAGCTATAAGCTGGAAGTGGATAGCATAATGAATAGGATAAGCAAGAGACAGATCATAGTACTGGGAGACATAAATGCGAAATCCCCCCAATGGGGAGGTTATAAAATGGACAAAAAGGGAGATTACTGGCTTGACTGGATTCACGCGCAGAACATGGTTGTGATAAACAACGGCATAGGGCCCACGTTTATCAGACGAGACACTGAATCCTTTATCGATGTGACCATAGCTACACAATTAATCGCTAAACGAATAGAAAATTGGAAGGTACTAGATGCGGAAACTCTCACTGAGCACAAATACATTTCTTTCGAAATCAGGGGAATAACAAGACCGAGAACTGAGGGTAAAACTAGGACGATTGTGGACTGGGAGATGTTTAGAAGAAGGATTAAACAGATGACGGAAGGTAGAAGAATAGTGACGCACGAAATGTGCACAAAGCTTATGCAGCAGGCCTATAGAGAGAGCGCCAAACGCCTGAACACAGACAGTAACACCCCCTACTGGTGGAATAACAGTACAGATGAAAAAAGAAAATCCTGCAATAAACTTAAGAGACAATTAACCAGAACTAGAGCTACGGGGTTAAGTGGCCAAACTAGGGAGGAAACCAGAGGAAGATACAAGGCGGCCAAGAGGGAACTAGTGAATATGATTAGGACGGCTAAAAAGAAGTGCTGGAAAGATCTGTGCCAAGAGCTGGATAATAACATATGAGGGGACGCATATAAAATTATTGCTAAACGATTTAACACTCCAGCATCTTATAGTCTTAACCCTGACAAAAGAAGGCAAGTACTATACGATCTTTTCCCACCTGTACTGGATCAATTGGAAACGAATACTGCCAAAGCGAGTGTAACACCGTTCACGAGTGAGGAACTGATCGATGCGACAGAAAACATGAAAGCTGGAAAAGCCCCAGGATTAGACAAACTGCCTCCTGAGGCAGTAAAGGAGATTGCTAGTTGCGCACCAGACTTCCTCTTGCAGGTTATGAATAAGCTGCTGGAAAAGCAAGAGTTCCCGGACACCTGGAAAGTTGCAAAAGTTATCCTAATAATAAAAAATGGAAAACCCCCAGAACTTTCGAGCTCTTATAGGCCACTCTGTATGTTGGACACGCTAGGCAAACTGTTAGAAGCCCTAATAAGAGATAGACTGCATACAGAATTAGACGAGGGGGGAATCCTGCATATACATCAATATGGTTTTCGTAAGGACAAATCCACTATTGAGGCTGTACACACGGTAATTGAAACTGTAAATGAGTTTAACTAATTACTGTCGACATAAAAAATGCTTTTAACCTGGCTAGTCACAGGCTAATTGTCCAAAAACTGCGCGAGAGAAAAATCTCTGAATATCTTATAAACATTGTAATAAGCTATCTAAGAAACAGGAGAATTATGATCGACGAGAGCGAAACACTGGAGACTAATATAGGGGTTCCGCAGAGATCTATACTTGGGCCGACTCTTTGGAACAGCCTGTACGATGACATCCTATCCTTGGAACTGACCAGAAATGCTGTCAGCATTGCATATGCAGACGACTTAGCCCTGGTAGTAGGCGCGGAAAATGAAAATACGCTGATGGAAAATGTAAACACGTGTCTGACACAAATCAGCGATTGGACTAGACAACACCGTATGACGCTAGCACCAGACAAAACTGAGGCAGTAATAGTCAAAGGGGGCCGCAGGAAGGACCATGTCACATTTACACTGGAGGGGGTGACGATAACACCAGCCAAAGCCATAGTTTACGTGTGAATCACTATGGATGAGAAACTTCATTTTGGAGAACATATAGCGGCAGCCACCACTAAAGCTGAACAGAAACTCGCTAGATTAACGAGATTGATGCCCAACATAGGTGGACCAGGCACATCATGTTGTACGGAGCCCCAATCTGGGCCAAGACCACTGAAATCCGCAAGTACAATAGACAACTACAACGAGTGCAAAGGAATGTGCTCCTGCGTGTGGCGTCGGCGTATAAGACCGTCTCACGTGTAGCACTTCAGATGATTACAGGAACGATACCTATAGACCTACTGGTACGAGAGAGAGATTATCTATATGCTTACAGAAGCGGGGAGATAGAAGATCTGAAACCGCTAGCAAGAACCGCGACAATAAGCACTTGGCAAAATAGATGGAGAAATGAAACTGACAAAGCCCAGTGGACAAAAAGGCTTATACCAGACCTAGAAGCGTGGATAAAATGTAAGCATAGACGGGTAGATTATTACTTAACACAGGCCCTAACAGCGCACGGCGTATATAGATCCTACGCAAAACGTTTTCATAAGGACAACACTGATGCCTGCATGTATTGCGGAATGGAAGATACCGTAGAGCACACTATCTTTCAATGCCCAAGGTGGCTCGAGCTGAGAGTAGCAACACATGTTAAAGTAGGAGAATTACTAACGCCCGATACTTTGGTACCGAATATGACGAGAACAGCAACAAATTGGAAACACGTCCACCAAATGATCAGAGACATCATGCGACGCAAAGAAACTGATGAAAGAGAGAGGCAAAGAAGAACTTTGCTGGCATAAGGGAGATAGCCCGCCGGGCGCACCTGATGTGATGTCTTCTGACGGTTCTGGGTGCGTCTTGAGTTATTTTTGAAATGCAGGAGGTTTTAGTGGGTAAACGGTACATTGCACAGTACTGGAGTCCCACACGCCGTCCATAAAGGATTTCCTCCTGGGTAAAAAAAATAAAATAAAAAAAAAATAATAATAAAAATGATGCTATTATATTATTCGATTTTTAATTGTTATTAACGACGAATCATTTGTCAAAATAAACAACAAAACTTAATCAAGATTAAAAAAAAATTCATTTCTGGGATTCGAACCCTAAACAATCCGTGCCTTGCATTATTAAGGCGTCACGTGAACGTTTGCGCCACGGCCGCTTGCATAAACTTGCCTTTTTTTTTAATGTGTGGTGGGTGCTTAGTTGCAGTGACTCCGTAAGCTGTATTACTTGTCTGGCTATCACTGCAACTCTTGCGGTGTAGTTTTAGTGTGTGTAAGTTGTGTTGAAATGGCTTTGTGACAGCATCATATCGCCTTTTATGATGCCGCGCTGTTAATCACTTTGCTCCCAACAGCGAATGGCAAGTCGATTAAAGCCGTCGTTAAAAGCCTTATTAGGAATTCACGTACAATAGGTTTAAAAATAATTTTTTTGGCTTTATTAAAATGACTTTCTTCTGATTGTGGAAATGTTGTTAACCCTGTTATAATATGCGGCACTTAAATTTGGATGAGGTAGTATTAGGGAGATAATATTCACCGAAAACCGATTTTATATATATTCTCCCTATATCCCACTTGGCCGTGGAAACCCTGTATATGCAACGCATTTAACAGTGTGGTACTATAGTAAAACTAAAATTCCTGCAGAAATTTTTATTTACATATTGACAATTAAAGTTTTACAGGTTAGGTCTATATTGTAAATAATCACGTCTATGTAACGGAAAATTAATTACAATAAATGTAATAAAATAAAGATGAAAACAACGAGGTAAACAGAGGCGTATAAAAACTGTCAAATATCGATTTTGCAACTTTCTGGTTAGAAAGCTTAAGGATATTTATAGTTGATCAACATATTATTTACGTCATCTTACGTCAGAGGTCACGTGGGTTTTAATCTTAAATGAAAGCACTGTACTTTATTTTAACTGTAGTTGATCAGTTTTAATGCAACGTAAAATATGTACCCTGCCTATAGTAAGCAAGTTTTATTAGAACCATAATGCGTAACACGTCAAGTTACATAAAAGTTAAAATATGTATACTTAATATTATATTAAATTAAGGAAAGAAATCTTGGTAATAGCGGCTAGTACTGAAAATGATAATTAAATTTAATTAATAATCACTGTCATTCATCACCATTTTTTTTTTAAGTGAGGAAAAATGCCTTAACGCCCTGATGGTGCGTTAAGGCCGTCCCCGGTGTGTGGGGCTCGCACCCACTAAAAAACCTCACTTTGTCAGGTGTAGAATCCATCCCGGAATTGCTGGTCGCATTACTTCAGGATGGATAGTTAGCCTCAGTCGGCTGCCTCCATTGCTTGGGTCTCTCTCTTCTTCTCTTTTAGCACCTTCTCGACGAACGTGGCGATCTTCTGCCAGTGGTCGTGTCCGGACAGCATCGTTTGCACGACGTTATCCGGCGTTAGAGGTCCTACTTCGTGTTGTAGCGCGGCTCTGTAGTCACTCCACCTCTCGCATTCGAAGAAGGTGTGGTGAGCATCATCTTCCGCAGAGTCGTGATACTGACATGTCGCGTTCTCTGCTTTACCCATTCGAGCCAGGTATGCGTTGAAATACCCGTGTCCGCTGAAAAACTGGGTGAGGTAGTAATTTACCTCGCCGTGGTCTCGCTCCATCCACTCCGTGATGTTGCGGATGAGTCTGGCCGTCCACCGTCCTCTTGTGTCGTTCTGCCAGCGCTCTTGCCAACATTGTCGTGTGAGCGCTTTAGCGTCCGCTCTTGCTTGTCGTGCACCGACGTCTCGTCGTGTCTCGTAGACTCTCTTCTTTTCTCGAGCCAGTAAGTCTATCGGGGTTACTCCTGCGATCACGAGCACCGCCGGTTCGGAAACCGTACGGTATGCGCTGGCTATCCTGAGTGCTCCCCGTCGCTGTACTGAAGCCATCCGCTTTCTGTACTTGTCCTGCTGTAAGGCGTCAGCCCAGATCTCGCTTCCATACAACAGTATGGAATGGGTGACGGTCATTAGCAGCCGGCGTTTACTCGCCGTCGGTCCTCCTGCGTTGGCCATTAGTCGGCTCAGCGTCGTCGTTACCTTAGCGGCCTTATCGCTCGATGACTGGATCTGTTGCCAGAAGGTCATCTTGCTGTCGAGCCGCAGTCCGAGATACTTCACGGAAGTTCTAGTAGTTATGACTTCCGTATCCACCGTCATCTCGATCTCCCTAGGGATTCTTCTCCTGGTCAATAGAACGACCTCGGTCTTCTCCGTTGCCAGTGTCAGGCCGTGTTCGTCCATCCATGTGGTGACTCTTCTCATTACCTGGTTGAGCCTTCTCTGGGCATCCGCCTCGTCACGCGCTAGGATGACTGCCGCTACGTCGTCTGCGTATCCTATCAGATACGCATCTTGCGGCAGCTCCATTCGGAGGATCCCGTCGTAGGACACATTCCATAAGTCGGGGCCGAGTATGGAACCATGCGCCGCTCCCGCTGTTATCTTCTTCGTGCACGGCCCGCCTGCGGTGTCGTAGACCAGCTTCCTGTCGCTAAGGTAGCTGCGTATCATCCTAAATAAATAGGATGGCGTGTCGAACGTGTTCTGCAAGGAATCAAGAATGACGTCGCATCTCGCCGAGTTGAAGGCGTTTCTTACGTCCAATGTGACGAGCATCACCAGGGGTCTCGGGTAATGATTTCCCCGTTAAGCGGCTTCGAATGTTTCCACTACCTGCGCTACGGCGCCGACGGTGGAGTGTCCCTTCCTAAAGCCATGCTGTCTCTCGGACAGGCCTCCCGCGTCGTCTATGCTGCTCTCCAGTCGTGTTTTCAGCAGTCTTTCTAGTAGCTTTCCAGCTGTGTCCAGCATACATAGCGGTCTGTATGCCGATGCCGTGCTTGGGTCGCCCTTACCTTTGCTTATCAGCACTAGTCGCTGTACCTTCCATCTCTTGCAGAATGCTCCTTCTGTTAAACAGCGGTTGTACATGTTCAGAAGCAGATCTGGGCAGACGCGCGCCATAATCTTGAGGGCTTCCGTCGGAATTCCGTCGGGTCCAGGTGCCTTCCGGTCCGAATACATAAAGATGCGCATCTTTATGTATTCCTTCAATCAACGCCCACACGTATCCGTTTCGGGCTCCGTGGTTGTCGACGATGACTGTATTCGTGTCCGGGATCCATATAGCTGCAGTGCCGAGTGTGTCCCTGTACAACCCGGTGCATTCCTTATCCCGGTATTGTTCACTGATAAGCAGCAGATCTACTCCGGTGTCCAGTTGTAGTCGGATGAGGAGATCGTCTGCTGTTCTGCTTCGGTGCATGTTGCCTTGTAGGATTCTGGTCATTGACTCTTTTTTGCCTGATCTAATGCCTTTCTGAAGGAGGGACATGCGCCGGAACCAGGGACATGGCTGCGTGTCGCGGTGTCTCCCGTGCAGAGGAAGCATTTTGCTTTGTTCTTGCAATCCTTCCCTTGGTGGCCTTTTTCTCCGCAGTTGATACATAGGCCTTGTGTTCTCCTGTCTGACCCGGGACAAGTAGCCTGTCGATGTCCGTAGCCGAAGCAGCGGAAGTACCTGACGACTTCTACCCTGCGTCTTATTCTGCCGATCTTTATTCTCGGTGTTTCCAGCAGCTTAAGGGCTTGACGCTGACTAAGTTGGACGATAGCCAGTCTCAGCCCTCTGCTGTTCGCGTTGGTGAGGCTGATCTTCACGTCGCCGTCACTGACTCCTAACTTTGCTGTGACTGCTGCGCAGACTTCCTCCGTTGTCGTTAAGCAGTCTAGATCTCTAAATTCTAGCGTCTCTTTGGGCCTTCTCGCCCAAGATCTTCTTCAACGCGCTGCTGAAACCTGCAGTATCCTTGGTGCTGGGTCCTAGTTCCAGCAGCATATCTCCCGCACGTGTTTTCCGCACAGCTTTTATCTCGGTGCCTGTTTCTTCTGGTTTCGCGTTGCTGCGTAGTTCTCGCAGTACTTCGGCAGACGACTTCCCCTGCGCGGGTTTTACGAGAAGTGCATCTAGTCGAGGCTTCGTGTTTCACTTCTTCTGCTTGTTCTTCTTCATCGTTTTCTTATCGGTGCCATCCTTCTTGCTCTGACCGCCGTCTGTCGTTTGCTGCCGTTTGCTGTCAGAAGCTTTTCCAGCCGCCTTCTTTTTTCTTCTCATTCATCACCATACAGCGACACGTTTTGATTTTATAAATCTCATCAGGTTGTCTTTGTGAGAATGACAGTAATTTGCGAAAACTCATATATATATCCAACATCGTGTATTAAGTATATATGAGAGATTAATTTTACAAATATTGACTCATATCGAAATTGACTATTGTCTATCTACTTTTATTTCTACAAAGTCAGTAATTGTTTATTACATTGACCTGTAGCTCTAGAATTAGCGACATCACATTAAGCATAAGCCAAAAATAATTGAATAATTGAATTCTCACAAAGACAGCTTGATGAGATTTATAAAATCGAAACGCGTCGCTGTATGATGATGAATGACAGTGATTATTAATTAAATTTAATTATCATTTTCAGTACTAGCCGCTATTACCAAGATTTCTTTCATTAATTTGATATAGCTACGGCTAAGATGTAAACATTCTTTGGAGTTAATATTATATATATAAACACTTTAAAATATGTATGCATAAATCAATACATGTAAAACACTGTGAAAGTAAGTAACTTAAATTAGTCGTTTGACAAACAAACATAGAAAAAAGACACAGTACTAACAATATGGTATCACTATATGCTTTCTAGGTAGAAATCATTGATTCCATACAAAGTTGCATTCAAAAGCTGTTGTTTAATTTTGTTTTACATTGAATTTCAGCTAAGTTTTTAACAGAAGTTGGTAGCGCATTGTATATCTTCAAACACTGGCACAAAACAGTTTTCTGGATCTTGATTAGTTTTGTTTTGGATGGTAGCAAATAGTCATTGTCTAACCCTCTAGTATTTTTTTCATGTTGCAATGAAAACTTTTTTGAAAAAAAGTCTGTGTAATATTTTTTGGAAAGAACGCACATTCCATTGTATATACAGATGGAAAGGTAAATATTTTTTTATTTCTAAAAATTAATTTACAGGAGTCTCGCCTTTTCAATCCAAATACCGCCCTGACACAAGATTTCTACGCCATAAACACCTGATTTGTTTCGTTCGGATTTTGTTAGCATTTCCCAAAAACATCACTCCGTACTTTAGTTTTGCATGAACATAGGCGTAATAAGCAATTAGAGCCGTTTCGACACTAACATTACGCGAGATGGTATTCAATGCGTAACTGAAACGGTGTAAGCATAAAGATAGTTCCTGTATTTGGGTGCCCTATGATAATTTGGCATCTACTTCCATGCCCAAAAAAGAAGCCTCGTGTACTGCCTGTATAACACTTCCGTTCATGTTCATTGACAGACTCGGCACTTCGTTATTAAATATCATTAGTTTTGTTTTATCTAAGTTAAGTTTTAAGTTGTTGTTTGTACTCCAGTTATTTATTGTTTCTCTGCTATTTTCTAGTTTTACCTACAGTTCTTCACTATTAATTAATTAATAGTGGAGTAGAGTCGCCCGGTAGCGCAACGGTGTTGCGAGTGGGCCGCATCAGTCATACTCGGTGGTTCGACTCCACCTCCGGTCGACATATTTTTAAAAAATAAAAATATGTTTAATTAATTGGCGGTTGGAGAAATGCATTATATATACATGTACTTACGCCAAGAAAAATAAATACTTCGGTATATTTTACTATTTTAACAATGTGAGAACTTCCAATAATACTATAATATCAATTAGAAACTATTTGACATCGTACTTTTGATATCGTACGGTCTTATTTCATGGGGTGCTTCATCAGATTCCAATACCATTTTCAAATTGCAAAAAAGAGTTCTACGAACTATATTAGGTGTCAGCCCAAGGACAAGTTGTAGAGAAATATTCAGAGACTTAAGAATAATCACCCTACCTAGCCTTTTTATCTACCAATTGTGCGTATACGTGCAGGATAATATTCGGGAATTCAATAATCTTAGTCACTATCATATCTACGACACAAGAAATGTTCACGCGCTGGAGTTCCCTCGGCACAGACTCTCTTTGGCGGAAAGAAACTCCAAGTATATGGCTATTAAAGCCTACAACAAATTGCCATGCGGATTTAAGGAGATGCCAGTGAGTATATTTAAGGTAAAGTTGAAACAATTTCTGTTTGATAAGGTGTATTATTCCTTCAATGAGTTTTTGAATGACTATGAAATCTAATGTAATGTTTTGTTATTATTGTATTGTATTTTCTATTGTTGACGTGTCCTATGCTTGTTATAGTCGAAAGGACTAATAAATATTATTATTATTTATTATTATTATTACATATTTAAAACTTCTATGGTTCAATTTTTACTTAGGCTCGTGTTTGTAGGTGTTTATTGGGTGTTTCAGTCTTCAGTGCCAGACATAGAGTTTGAGAGGAAGTCTGTTGGGGTAGTGTTTGGCCAGTGTTCGCTTGTGTATGCTCGATAGTTCGGTCTTCGCATTCTTTTAAAGCGTGTCTTAGCCAGAGTGCACCACGACAACAAGTGATTATGGGGCGCCATAATCACTTGCCGTATAACGTATCAGTAGTTTCAGCATGAGCGATAAAGAACCCTTGCTGTATATTCGTGAATATGTGGCAGAGCTAGCTCCGTAGAAGGAGTTGCAGTAGAGTGCAGATAGACTGTTGACCAGCTCCAGAGGGCGTAAAAGTTTTTTTACGAAGATGTTATGAGAATTCGTTCGTAAAGCTTTATAGCTCAAATTGCTATAAATTTGGCTTGTTTAACTTAAGCCTTCAGTTGGAGAACTAGCGATTAATGGCATTGCACCTGTCTGTGAAGTGTGTTTTCGAGGCTATTTCCTCAATTGTAGAGAAGGTGTATATCGGTTATGCCATCAGCATAGATCGCGAATTTTACCTGGGTAGATTTCCACATAAATATTTTATAAATTAGTCCAGGGTGTGAAACACTATCAAATGCTTTCTCAAACTCTAGAAATACCGTTTCTGTTGTCTTTCGTACCTCAAAGGTGAAAAACAATTACCTTTTTCTATAGTCCTTTACACAGACAAGGGATTAATGCAGTTATTACAGAGTATCGTCAAATGGTGGTGTTGGAAAAATTCTATTTCTGTTGTGCTGATGATATTGGAAGCCAACATAAACTTGCCATTTATTGCGATGGTTTGTTTTACATAATGAAAATGTGCCTTTAGCTGTAGTACGAGTATCTCTTAAGAATTATTCTTTTGTTTAACTTTAGATAATAGCAAAAAATATAAAATAATCAACTTTATCATCTTAACGAATCAACTCGTATAATAAGATTTGTGGAGAAATAGCTTATAATTGATTGTTAAAGAAATATTCTAGAGAATTTTAAGTACCTAGTAAAACGTAGTAGAGAATATTAAATTCATTTTTATTTTACTGAGATATATTGTATGACTTGTGTAAAAGTAGAAGTATTTTACGATTTTGAGCAAGCTGTTACTTCAGTTCAAAATAAACTGTGTATGTGTAGAATGTACTTACATATAGATAGACGAATGTATGTTTAGGTAGCGCTCTTTCTCTGCTATATAGCGATTTAATAAGCTCTAAAGAAGTATATAAGTATGTTTATGAATATATAAAAATATTACGGGTTATAAAAAACAACGATAAAGCAAAAACAAGCTAGTCAAAGTGTTTATCAAGGTAACTTTACGATGAAAAGAATAAAACTCTCACTCAACACCTGTGTAAAACTCAACCAATGATTAACTTAATTTTTTCAGTGCTGAAAGCTAAATGAAAAGTCATGTTATTATAGCTGTCACATTATACAGTGCTAGGTTTCTGTCTTTTTATCGCCAGTGCAGAACGAAATAAATATTTATTCAGTTGAAAATAATTTCCACTGACAAACTTGACGACGCGTGTAATTATATCCTATCTTCTCCTTGTGAAAAATGAATGAGAGATGTAACATTGTATTTACTTACGTTTTATGATTTCATCGTTGCATGTTATGAAATTTGTGGTGGGGCGTACTACTTTTAAAATGAATAAGAAGTAATTTGTATTGTATTTTGTTATAGTGTACCTAAGACATAATTTCAAACAAACAGTTTTATTATAGAGGTGATGTTTGTAAATTTTAAACGCAAGGTTACATCGACTTGGCTTTGTATTCAAAATTCTTAAAATAGATAATATTACTGCGAATGTAATGAGTTTATAATCGCCGACATTCAAATAGTGACGGTTTTAAATTAAAGCTGTTGCAATTTTAAGATTGGTTAACGTGTCACGAACCTGGATTTATTAATATTGTTGAAGAATAATGTAGGAGAGTAGCACCCACATTTATAATAGAAAATAGCTGGACAAATTATGCGTACAAAGCCGACGTACAAAAATGGCGGGAAAGATTTATTTATATTTGTCTAACCAAATTCGTATATTTCGCTGTGTTTAGGACAATATATCATTCATATACAATATTTTGCGGTACATATTTCCACAATATTGTTACTACAAACATTTAGTTTTTTTTATTTACTAGAATATGCAACTACAAAAAGTTAGTTCATGTTACTTTTATTACAGTAAGATTTACTTGTGTTTGTACATACAATATACATATGTATATATTATAAATATAAATATACATATGGAAATTGAGTACCACAGTTAAAGTAAGGAAAAAGCGTACGATGGTGCTATAAGTTCTCTTAATTTGGCTTTAACAATGGCATACATTTCATCAGATATAACAAACATGGGTCTTACCATATTATCAGCAGGAAGCATTTCAACACAAGTACGTTTAGGAAATTTTATATATACCTAGGTGTTTGTTAGTATAAAATCTTCTACCTTACTAATACCATAGATAATGCTAGGTGAAGAATAACAACTGCATAACGTTAGAACAATGAGAGAAATTATGCGATTCGATCTATGTTCCTCGATGTTAGAGAATGCTAATATCACTTTTACATTTCCCTATACTTTGTGTATTACGAGTTATTACTATTAATGATAATAAACTGTAAACAACAGTTGCAGTTCATTTGGATCTAAGGGTATAGATATTTTTGTAGATATTAATTGTATAAATAATTACGAATACAACACATGATACAGGAGTAAATCTAACGTTTACTCATATTTACTACGACAGCACCAACAATATTAACAGCTGCATATTAGGTATGAATCTCCCCAATCTCTGAATATGGTCTTGTACTGTATATTGTGCTCATTATTGTTTCATGCGCAATGTCTGAAATAGTATCCAAGCTATGTATACAATTTATATTATATATTATTATACTGTAAGCAACTGAATTTGTGCTAAATTTCCTTCAGAGAAAACAAAATAATTAAAATTTCTAAAAAAATGTCTACCATTTACACGCTTCTTAAGATATCTTGGATAGGTGCAAGATGTAAATATTCGGTTTTTGTTGATTTGTTGGTAATTTAACCTACTTTTTTAATTGGTGGTCAAAAATATATTTCAAAAAATTTATATTTATTAAAATTTTACTGGATGAAGTACAAAAAACAAATTTGTAAGCCTTACATTGTCGGAGTAGCACTTAGTTGAGACTTCATTTGCAAAATTCGGTTTAACAAAACCTGAGTTATAAGCGTTCCTTCAGAAGAAAGGTCCCCCTCCCTTCTCCTCCTTTTTGACAAAATACAATAACATTTTTAGAGTGTAAATTTTAATTTTTTTTTTAATTTTCAGGAAAATCGAACTTTCATATTTGTGATAGACTTTAATTTGAGAAATTTTATATAAAATAAGAATTTAAATCTTTGGTGCTCGGTTACGCTACCTAGCAGTCATCCTACAGTTCCTAAATAATTTCCAGATGTTTTTCCTGGTCACTTTAGTCAGTAATATCTTTTTTCCCGAAAGTGTACCGTTCTTGAGTTATGGTTGAGTGCCCTTCTTATTTGGCCACGCTGTACATTACATTCAGTAAACCAAATTTTACCTATTTCTCTTCTCTCTAAGTAGTTTGGTATTTTTTGTTAAAATAAATAAAACAAAGCAACAAATAGAAATCCAATAACTAATATTTTATAGAGGAGAAATGTACTACCTTCTTTAAATAAAATGCGAATCTCTCAGCGGTGTATGTGTAGTTAGTAAATAAGAGCTTCGCTCTAATTCAGCTTCATGCTTTTTTTAGAAAATGTTTTAGACTTTATTTACTAATATAGACATTTTTTCACTGTATAGCTCACATTTAATTTGAAAAGATGATACATATGTATATTACTTACTGTACTATATTATGATTGGCGTCAATTAATTCGTTTCTAGGCGTAACAATATCGTATAATTAGCAGCATTACACACATAATGCACGCAATTATTGATTTTTCTTGTCTGCTGGTAACTGCGTCTCCCTTTACTCATTTATTTGTATTCGTAATACATGTCGTCGCATTCGCTAATGAGGTCGTATGTCAAAGAATAGAGGTCAAGATTCCCTATGATCACATTTAATGTGAAAGTTCTTAGAAATCATTCCGGGTGTATTGTTGACTTGTTGGCAGTTATCACATAAAGTTAAGCCAAGTCAAAACAAGGAAACAACCACGAGTATCTTCGCTCCATGTTTCACCATTTACATTATTTACGTAACAAACTGTCACGATGCTGATTGCGTCATAGAAAGAGCAGCCGCCGAAATGAGTAACTAAAATACTTTTATGGATGAGTTTTTATGATATGTATTGTTGACAAGATGTACTTCTAATATTTTTAAAATGACAGTAAAATGATGTAAGTCCTATTATTATTCGCACTCCTTCTACATACATAAGCAGCTTCCCCGCGGTTATTGTTTGTTAGCGCCTCTTTATATGTTTTAATGGGAATAGTCTACAGCAGTCGTAAAAAGCATTCCCTTTGTCTGCAACTAATCATGGTATGGACATATTATTGGTTACGAAACAACAGTAATGTTAGAGATAAAAGATACCAATATGAAATGTTCATAAAAGAATTAAATAATTGTAAAACAATTTATAAGTATAAACATATTGAAAAGTGTTATTATCGTTATATTTATGGTAATTAAGACACTTAATTTAACACAGTTAATATTTTGTACAACTATGCATTTCCCAGAATTCCAACAAATTTTACCTACCTTTTTGTATAACTATTTCATATTATTATTATTAAATAATATCTAATAATAAACTTTTTTAAACTTTTCTATCTTGTTTAGTTTATTGAAACTAGCAAGCACTATAAGTTAATAGTTAGGTAGTACTTCATTACTTCCCCTCAGTTTAACATGTTCGTCACTTTTGTATTAACACCACGCTTGAACATTTATTTGTTTAAATCTATATTGTACCCATTTTGTAGCAAGTGTGCTTTTACCTTGCAATAAGTCACTTAGTTCCCATGTATCATTAGCTCAAGCACTCGTGTGCAGCGGTCATGGTGCTGATCCATTTTTGTTTGTCAGAGTTTTCTAAAATTTTTTGAACAGTTTATGGCTTAAAAGGACATTTTCCGAATAAAAATTTTCTATAGCCCGCTCATTTACTTTGGTTTTAGTGGTCAAAATATGTGACGAATATTTTAATTTGGATATAATGGTGCATTATTTTCATAAATTCCATTATATTCACGATTTTCGTTATAATCTGATTCTTCTTGACATTGGGATCATCATCTATGCTTTCTGGTGCTGGATATCTCAGTAATAATAGTAAAAGCAACATTCAACATATCACTATCACTAGAAGAGAAGACCTGTGAAAACATTTCGAAAACATACGTAAGGGATAACATTAGCCGATTTGTAGTGCGGCTATCATTTCGTAATAACGCTTTTTCTCGAATAGGCGATACCAATTAAATAGTTTTAAAACGATTTTATACATTAGACCGAAAATGACTTTTAAAACAAACTGCACTGAAAAATCTATATATAATTATTTATTTATTTTGGAACGGATACAAGGACTTGAACTATATGAAATTAATTTTCGATCCACATCTCAATATCTCATAAAAAACAATTCTATTTATTTTACAATAACCAAAACAGATGGCGACACTACAAATTTGAAAGTTGTGCTCGACGGCATTGGACATTAATATCAGGACCCAGAGTTCAGCAAGATTTATTTTCTATTGTGTACCGGTTTCGGACACATGAGATTGTAATAATTAGGGTCGGCAAAGAGGGGCAAGTTTCAGTAGAGTGCGGAGAACGATTTGGAAGGGACGAGTAGCCGTATCAAGGCGTTCAGTAACGGTTACGTACTCGCATCATTTATCTTCGTGAGCTTCAAGAGTGAGCATAGACGATACAGACGCATGAATATTTACACATAAAATAATGATAAAAAATATATTCTATAACGTGCTGAAACACTTACTGTTTTAAGAAGCTTTCATGAAATCACAAACTCGGCGGCATATATTAAATATTTTAATCATTAAATATGTTTCCACACTTGTTTCAGTCAAAGGAATACGGCGTGCGGAATAAATATTTTTTCATGATGAAAACGATGGTTCCATATCGAGTGATATTGTATTTGCAAATTTGAAGTAATCCTTCTGACAACTTAATAGATCTTTCGACGATCTTTCACAAATTTGAACTGAATCCTTTTTAATAACACTTTTAAATAGCAATCAAATCTGCTTTAATTCTTGTTTCTACATAGTCACGAACAGATGTTATAACGTTTTTTATCAATGTCCGATTTGGTAATGGATAATCCGAATACTTGCTCCAGAAGGAAACAATTGTTTCTTAGTGTAACAAAGTGAACAGTAGATTACATAGAATAAAACAAGCACCTATATGAAATGTCACACGTCCACCTACTGGTCGCATCTGGTACAAATAGTTGTCGCATCTTACACATTTAATTCTATCGCCTTCGCATTCTAAATCCGGCTACTGGTTATTACCTTTTCTAGTGTCTTCGAAATACGCCGTTTCTGAATCGTACATACCTAACTGCGGTATTTTCTAAGTACGTGTGTACTGATAAGCACTCACAATGACCAGAGGAATAATACTGAACAAGTGTGATTTGATACGGATGCTCGAGTTTCCGCGCCACCCCTTTAGGCATTGCTTTCGTACTCCATTAAAAATTGCCCTGCTTTGCCGAGTCTAGTAGTAATAGCTCATGTTGAAAGGATGTATAGACAAATCAAGCTATACTCGAATGTGGAACAGTTACTACATTTATGCTTTCTTTAAATGCGCGTTGAACGTGAATTAGGATTTAAATCCTGTAGCATAAACGGTTACAAATTCGAATTAATTATTAAATTTAAATTCAGATAATATGGATCCTAGAGATGACTTTACGGTGCGTATTGATATACCTACATCAGTTTGTAAAAGCATCTATCCGAAATAAATATGAATTTGGGAAGTATAAACGTCGTAAGTGATATATGGTGTGCTATGTAGGGGTCAAGTTGAAGGTACATGCCGATTTATCGAAAGTAGCGTGACTAAGATGGTCCTATTCACATTTCGGGGACTAATTGAAGACGTTCAAAAATGGCAAAAACTTAGATTATATCGTTCATATGTTTATACATTCAGATAATTCACATGGAATTGGAACATAAATTAACGACAGAATCATTCCTAAATGCTCTTGATAATTAGTAGTAACGATGACATGAATTGACAGTTGAATCTACGAAGATAACTTCTAACGGGACGCGAGTTTTCAATTATTTTATTTTATTAAACATAGTAACGTGATAAGGAAAACGAGTACTTATTATGTATATTAAGAAATGTTATTTTATTTTAATTCATGTAATGCACCTATCTGTATATTTCCATGACCGTATATAATTTTCCTATGTTAAAATTCTATGTATCTGCAATAATTAAAAAATGTAACGGTTTTAACCGACAACGAGCAAACAGGTGACTTTTGATCAGAACTGTACTGTAAATTCGAATATATCATCTTATATGGGAAGGTACTGGTCAGGTGATGCGATCCTACCCCACTCCGCGTGTAATAGAACAGTTTCCGTCAGGACGCCGAGGAGTCTAGTCCACTCCGCAATTAGTGTAAAATATATTTGTCAAGTTAGGGCCAGTTAGTGTTTTTGTAATTAATATATTTGTTTAAATTAATCAGTAGTATAAAATAAGGCCGTGGTTACTGGGAACGTCCTGCACATGGCCAATAAATATAAAATACTGGTAAAAGAAGATTACAAGAAATATTGTATATACGTATTTTTCATTTTATTGAATATATTTGTTATTCATTTATTAGAGGCATTTTCATTCATATAGTTGCATATTTGTCTGCATATTTTGTGTAGTTATTTATTGTTAACATATAAATCCTCCATTTACCGTACGTCTTGGGAACGTATAAAGAAAGAAAGTTTGTAAAGTAAGTATATGTTTTCTTTATTACGTTAGAGCGATCGCGACCGACATTTTGCTAGTCAGGGGAATTAATTTCTTTATTTCGGTATCAGTAGCTTTCGTCATCGTGGGTTCACGAGAGGAATTGTTCATATACCGTGGCGCCCAAGAGATTTAAACACATATTAGCACAATTTAAGGCCGTTCTTTCCTAGACTGCATTTTGGAGGTCTATGGGCAGCCGGGTTTAATCTGTCAAGAATCATTTGAAACATTTAGCCAGAAATGCCTTTTTTGCCTTACGACAAATACAAACATTATTAGTCCGAATTGAATCAATCTTGAATTCTGTTCTTCTTCGCACATCCAATGATTCAGACATTTTCTGATTGGTGTGTTACTGACATTATCCATCGAACCAAACATAAATAGATTATCTCGCTATCAGCTGATTGAACAATGTAAATAGGATCTTTTTTCCTGCTAGCCAGAGGTACACCTAGGTACCTAGGTACACATCTTACAAAATTGGCCCAAGTGGAAAATCAGCGGTATACGGCCAATCGAGCTTAGGAACCGGGCCAAGATCATAAAGAGAGAGGATGTCTTCAGCTATTGTAGTGGATGGTAGAATAAATCATCGATAGTTACCCAGTAACCAAATTAATATATATTGCGAGAATATTGGACTAATTAAGTAACAGAAAGTCTCAACGACAATAGTAAGGTAAGTTGAACTCAATGTTTTCAAAGCTGATGGAATGTTCAAGAAATCCAGGACTACCTTCAGTTAATTGCAAGATCCTATTTCAATTGTGCGTGTCATGTTAAATTGGATATTTTGTGGTACTGCATCAAAGACATTTTCTTAACTGTTTGTTTAGTAGTTTTTTGTTTATCTGAGCATTCTGCTCCATCATACATGCAAAATATTTGAAATATTGTTATGTACAGGTATGTGGAAAATTAACGTCTGGAGTATATTGTGTAATAATACAACAATTACGACTTATATGTATTTTTCCTACTAATTTCAGCATTATGATATATGGTATATGTAAGTACATACATACCCCTATATCATAATTACATATAGGTAATTAAAATCTTGGAAATATTTCTTATACATCCACTTTGAAACAATGTATACAAAGTTACACCAATTTATAACTCACAATTTGTCGTGTATAACAAATACGTATGTGACCGTTTTTGCAACCAACGATTAAATCAATGAATTCTTTCTTTATTAAAGGGCACGCGGACAATTTTTATGAAAAATTATTCTGCTATTTTGGGCATCCAATATCAATGAGTACAGCTTATAATAATACTTGCTGCAATTAGGACTCTTTTTGTCGTTTTGCCCATATAAAGCGTAACTGACGCGATCTCGTGTAATTGGATAAAAACTGTCTCCGATGCGTCTACCTTGTCTTGTGCTCTGTCGCTGCACATATGTCGGTAGGTATCAAAAGCTCACTTTCAAGAGAACAATTGACCGGTTCATATGTTCTTGCCACAACAGGACGTAGTCTGCTGTATATAATTCAGATGCTAAGGTCTTCGCATACAGACTATTCGAATGTTGAAATGTTGCAAGCCGTAAAAGAAATCTAGGAACTACCAACTAATTTTGGTTTTTCATCATTTGTACACATTATATCTGTTACTGATTTGATATCAAAATTAATGTACTTTTCGGTTTTGTGAAATTAAAAAACCGAAACAGACCGAGAACAGACTAACAAATAGACGAAAAATTATAATGAGATTATATTATTCATAATTTTAAAAATAATGCTTATCGATTTGGTAACTGTCTGTTTTGTTTTTTTTTATATTGTAGTAGCTGGTAGTATATCCTTGGAATTTTGGTTGAATAGAGGTTTATGTTGTGGTGGTTCACTGAAGAACTTTTCGCAGTTCATGTTATCACCATCTTTACGAGATGTTTTAAAGGTACAATAACTTTTTAGATTTAAAAATCTGGGTACAGATAATTGAATGCACACTAACTTTTTTTTACACTTTGTTCAAGCTTAGGGCCGGCAGTAGAAATATTGACCTGTTTAAAAGTTTATCGCAGCGGCCTTTCTCGGTTAAATTTTAACTTTATTGCTTGAAAATTTCAATTTAGTAAGAGCGTCAAAGTTTAAATGCAATTTCTTGTAAATATAGATATGGAAATGTACAGCATGAAGCACAGAAGAGAAACAATTGAATAATAAATCCACATATTTGTTGGATATAATGGTTGTCTTTGTTTCAATCACTTGTATGAAGTTTTAAACTTTAAAGTTTTGAAGTTTGCTGGGACGGCTTCACTTCCTTTACATACGCATTGCATGATTCGTTTTAGGGATGGTAATTTTTCTGATGCAGCACAAGAAATGTGCTATGACATATTAGCCAATGCAGCTTGACTGGTTGGTTTGATGTTTTTTGCCATGTCATGCAATAAAGCATCATTAGCTGCTTCTTTTGCTTTTAACTCTGCAACACCAGCAATATGGTCGCGCAGTAGAATTAACATTTTTTGTGTGAAAATCATTCGTTTGGCACAATTTTTAATGCTAGTCTTCTTTCTGGAAGAAAGGAACAGTTTCAAGTCTCATTTCTACATTTTAGTAATGTTCACGTAATAGCTAATACCCTTCGCTGTTTTTCAGTGGAGGTCGAATGTATGGTCTTTAATGTGTATCATTTGTAATTGATTTATTGATGTAGAATGGCTAATAAAAATATTGGTACCACAACATGCACGATGGTGATGATGTAAATATACCCATTATTGCCGCAAAACAAACTGTATAATTGAGTTTCCCAATGAATTAAGTCCTAAACATTCGAAAACGACCACATCGAGTGATGTTATATTTGCAAATTTAAAGTAATTCTTGTGACAACTTATAATGTATTTTTCTACGCATCTTCACAAACTTGTCTTAGAATGAGAAAATGTGAACGCTTGTCAATAACATTTTCAAATAACACATAACTACAATTTTTTATTTTTCAATTCTGCTTTAATTCTTCTTTCAACATAGTCATGAGCAGATGGCATAACGTTTCTTATCTTTCTTCAGAAGGAGACAAATGCTTCGTGCTCTAGTAAAGTGAACCATAGATTACATAGAATAAAACAAACAGCTATATGAAATGTTAATTGTTCGCTGTATCGTTTGGCACGGACTGCAGAACAGTGTTTTATACTTTCAAGGTGGCGTTCACACACATTTAATTCTATCATCTTGGTATTCCCAATACGGCATACTCACTATTACGTTTTCTAGTTTCTTCGAAATACGACGTTTTCGAAACATACCTAACTGCGATATTTTCTAGGTATGTGTCTACTGATAAGCACTCACAAGGACGAGTGGAATAATGCTGAACAAGTGTGCTTTGACACGAACGCTCGAGTTTGCGTGTCAGGCTGTTTGCCCCTGCACGTTGTTCTCCGTACTCTACTGAACCTTCCTCATCTTTGCCGAGTTTAATTAGGTAATAGCCACAATTTGAACAAACACAACTCCCATTTTTACTTTTAAAGCTGCAATTTACTTATGGTTAGATGTTTAATTAATGTTTCTTTCTGTCACTTTGTATGGAACTCCGTTTTATAGTGTTTGGTTTATTATTACTTTTTTTAAACATTGGCTAACGTTTTACTTATAAACGTTTAGTGTATTTGACAATTTGTTGAACGTTTCGCATGATTTTCTGTTAACAATTCACGTTTATCTATTTTTATATTTTTTGTGCTTGCCAGAGCGCTTATATACTTACTTACGCCAAAATTTTTATCTTTGAATTGTCGTTGAATTAATATTTGCAAAGCTGATAGAACACACTTGCTCTAAGTAAATTAAGTTTCTTGCCAATGTTCTTCCTTAGTACTTAACCAATATACTTAGAATGATTAAAAACTTTGTACTTGCATTCAGATATAATATCAAATATCATTAATTATTAAAACCTATTGACAAGACATTACCACAATAGTCAATAGTCACAATAGTCAATAGATACTACTACTGACTTCTATTCAGTTTTGCGTTTTCAATTTTCAGTTTGTAACTACGTTTCGCTATTCTTGCAAATGGAATGGCATTATAGGATTGCATTTGAAGATTTTCTCGAGCTTCTCGGTCTGATATGCATACGTTTATAATTTGATTAAGTATTGAACACAGGCAGTGTGAGAATATATTCAAATGTAATACAGTGGGTCTTTTTTTATGAATTTTTGTAAATTGTATTTTTTGGAAAGTATATTGAAAAATAAGAGAAAACTCAACAAAGTGCGAGAAAAGATACGAAACGTGATGCAGTTAATTCCACTACAAGGTGGTTACGAGTTTTATTTTATTGATAAATTTCAAATACTAATGATATAATATAAATAAATATCGAATACATTTTCACATGTAGCTATAAAAAAATAAGTAGGTTAGGTAGCGAGGTTGCATTTAGGCCACGATTCAGTTTCCCTATAATATTTATTCTAAGCCACTAGCACACCACCATTCGTCACATTTTAAATTAGATATTTTTCTATGGTTATTTATAATAGTGCCTAGCAGGAAAAATCCTATGTTTGTCCTATTTTTATGGTTTGATCTAGTATATATACTTAGAAGCAATTATGTATAACTTAATATCAAGATAGTATAATAAGAAATCACGGGCCAATTTCAAACAGCATTTAACATTAGAGTATTTCTAAACTGTATTGTATCGTGTCCCAACATAAATAGAAGATAAAAAAAGATTTGTTGGTATTGAAAGTGACAAGATACATGTAAACTTTTGTGAAAGACTGTATATCGAAGCCACAGCATATTGATATCACATCCAAAAACTTAGTGCCGCTTGGCGTTGCGTCCTATTGTTATTGAAATTGAATCCCTTCATGCAGGTACGGTGATAAAAATGTGATAAATGCACTCATAGCAGTCGGATAAACATCTGTTCATGACGACTGTGATATACGCAGAGTGACTACCTCGCCGTACATGAGGACATTGAAATTAGTTTACAACCTGTTCTCGAATTGGTAAGTCTTTTTGACAGACTTTCGATATATAAATACTTGTACGTCGAAAGTTGACATTGATGCACAATTATGTTATCTTTGGTGATGTACCAGGTCAGAAGAAAAGACATTTGTCTTGAATTACATCGAAAATCAGCATCTGTGAAGTATTATACATTGTTTGCTTTAAAACTGGTGGATGATGATTTAGCATTACGGCAAATAAGAATTAAATGACAAAAGGAAGGCATGATACTGAATTGGTTGGTATTCAACCTATTAGCTTTGATATTTATTAAAAAAAAAATTTCGTAACTAATATTGTCGAGTTTAACGATCATGCATACACCAAGAACATTCTAAATTAATAGCGGTAGAATTTTTAAGTTTATCGCAAATAAAACTAAAGCATTCATTCGTTGTGACCAGGTGTCTGTGACCTGGTCACAACATCAAAGTAAATAGCGAACTGCAATTAGAAATCGAAGAGCACTCTTTATTGAAGATACGTTTAAAATTGTATTTATTGTCGCAGTAAACGTAAAAAACTATGTCGGGTTGCTTAGGGCGAACGTATTTACATATTTTTACTTAAATTCAGTCTCAGTATACAGTCTTTTGGAACCCCATTTGGATTCCCATAAATAAAATATTATCTTACATACATCTGTTTTTACTAAATCGTTTAATATTATTTACACGTTTAATTTGTTCGAGTATACAATTCGAGACACGTGTGCCCAGCAGATAAGTACTCTTACACATTATATTTAGTCAAAATTCGTAATTTATCAATCGTCCTGCGTACAGTTAAAGCAGTGTATTTTATATTAAATACTAACACATTAAAATGCACACCTTTAGTTTTATATCGTACATAATTTATATAGTTTGTTTTATTCATGTATTAAAAAAGAAACTTTTAATTCATAGCTAGCAATAAAAGTAATATCAAAATAAATATGGAGAAAATAAATAGAAAATACCATAAAATCTATACATATTTCTTAAAAAAGCAAATATGAAAACCTTAATCCTTTTAACATTTGGTGAGCCGTTAATATCAAGATTTATTTATATAATTTAAAAATTTTACGATCAAGTAAGTATCGAATAATATAAAACTAGTAGATATATGTATATGTACATATTTATAGTTCATGTTCTAAATTCTATTTATAAACATAAGAAATCTTGGATAACCAAACAATTACAAGCATCTAAAATTTACAAAACTTCACAGTATTCATGCAGATTGGAACGAATCGAAAGAGAGAATAAAAGGAAAATGTTCACTAAACCAGAACGTAAGCACGATTAAAGAGACGAAATTCATAGTGATCTAATCCTAAGAAGAATATATCAACATAAAATAAGAGAACGTCTGCGAGAGGAATGTTTGTCTGATTATATACATTAATGCTAAAACCCTGAAGTTGTTAGTGTGCGTATTACCTAAGTAATCTATATACCTATTACTTAGGCAGATCCATTAGAATGATAAACTTCCTACAAAATTATAATCTTTCTGACATTGTCCACTTGAACAAGATCAACAATTCTTGTGTTCTGAATATTAATTTTATGCATTAAGGTGCGCGTAATAGTCACTAACGCAGATTGAATACCTGTACTGTCGATAGATAGATTTCTTATTGTATGCAAATTCCAATGCTAGACTAAAATAATTAATAGCCCTTTTTTAAAACTAAAGCTATAAACACGTTTCAGCAAAAGCACTGTCAACATAAATTCCCAAAAGTTAGATTCTTATCTTTCTAAATATTTCCTGTTTTCAAATATTTAACACCTTTTCTCTTGCATGATTGGAGTTTTTAATTTTCCTAAAATCAAATTCGGTTTGTACACGTTAGTTCACGTCTGTCAGTACTACATACAAGCCATTATCGCATTATCGAGTTGGTTAGTTTTTACTCATTATAATACAAGCAACTAGTGTATTGCAGGCTAATATGAAAGATAAATTCATCGTAAGTCTTCTAACAAGGGTACACCGGTAGGTGTGAACTCCCTATATGGCATAAGTCAAATATACGAGGAAGCGTTTTTATATTCGCGGAATGAGCGGGTTGTAGGGGGGTGATTAGGCGCATTGGGGGCGTGGCCGGTGCAGCGACTCATAATTAGTATAAATACGAAGTTTCATTGTTATTAGACAGTTAGTCTTTGAGCTATCGTCAACCAAGTAACATAATCAGGAGTGAAAAGTGAAATATGGAAAAAATCGAATATCGTGCCGTTATAAAGTTCCTTACCAGGCCACGAACATCAGTCGCGACCATAATGAATGAGATGTCATGGGTTTACGGCGACTCTTGTCCAGGAAAAACCATGCTGTACAAGTGGCATAGTTTATTTAAACAAGGAAGGGAATCCCTTGAAGACGACCCGAGGCCCGGCAGGAGCATTGAGGTGACCACGCCAGCACTTATCCAAAAAGTTGAAAAAATTGTACTCGAAGATGCTCGACTAAAGAAGAAACAACTCGCAGAAATGGTTAGAGTATCCGATACAACAATTTTTAAAATCCTACGCGATCATCTCGGCATGTCTAAGGTCAGCGCAAGATGGGTGCCGAGAATGCTCACGCCGCCGCAAAAACAACAGCGTGTAGAGTGTTCGCGTGCATTTTTGGACCTCTGTAATGAAGACAAGGATGGTGTATTGAGTCGAGTTGTTACTGGACACGAAACTTGGGTTCATCATTATGAACCTGAGTCCAAACAAGACTCCATGCAGTGGCATAAAAAGGGCACAGCACCTCCCAAGAAATTTAAAGTGTCACAATCAGCTGGGAAACTCATGGCAACGGTATTTTGCGACTCGGAAGGAATATTGTTGAGTGATTATAAAGATAAAGGTGTTTCTGTAACCGAAGAATATTACGCTTCAATATTAGACCCACTAAAAGAAGCCATTAAAGAGAAAATACGAGGAAAATTGACGAAAGGTGTGCTGCTTTTGCACCACAACGCGCCCGTCCACAAGAGCCGCGTTGCGTTAGCTGTCCTGCATAAGGTGGGATTCGAAATTGTGAATCACCCACCCTACAGCCCAGACCTGGCCCCGAGTGATTATTACCTGTTTCCGAAAATGAAAAAAGAGCTGCGGGGTAAAAAATTTACTGCCGATGATGAAGTCAAGGAGGCAATTTCGGCGTATTTTGCAGATAAAGAGAAATATTTTTTTATGAGGGTATAAATAAATTAATTGAAAGATGTGAAAAATGTATCCGTCTTGCAGGGGAATATATTGAAAAAGAAAAATAATTTGGTTTTTTTATTTTCACCCCTTATCCCCCATTCCGCGAATATAAAAACGCTCCCTCGTACATATAACAAGAGACGTAGTTTTGATGAAACAGAAAAAACAAAATTATGAGAAACATAGGGAGTATGAGGTACCCCGTCCCCCATCATTAGCGTTTTATAAATACACGTTACACAATCTTTCAGATCATGTAATACGTTGCAAATTTTGGTATAATTTCGGAGATATTAGTAAAAATTGAAAAATTGTCCCAAACTTTGGAGGCGGCTGGAGCCCAAAATTCGGTGATTGGACTGCTAGAAAAGTACGTACTTCTAATTTTAAGGTACACCTCCAGGTACCATCAGGTTCACACCTGCCGGTGTTCCCTTGTAAGTAATGATTTACAATAAAACAGTGTTTTGTTATCAAAACAAAATACTGTTCTTTATTAGAGGATGTAAGGCTAATAAAACCTTGAAAAAAAGGACTGTGCTGACTTTATAAGACTACAAAAACTCATTGAACAATTATCAGATTCAAACGAAAATGTGAAACTGTTTGTTTCTGTAAAGGAATTAGTATAGATACTATATTAGCCCTATTTGTCAATTGGGGAATGACGGTAGAGACAAAATGATGCAAAAATTACATCAACGTTGACAAAATATAAGCCAGGCTGAGATAAAAATGTTTGTGCGAATCTGCTCAACAAAAACGGAAAGGCGACAAAAAAGGAATTGTAATTAATCATATACCGTTTAATAGTCGATATCAGGTTGATCTAGTTTTAAAACTCCTTACATTAAAACGAGTGGATGAAATAGTCTATAATATACTTTTTTTTATATTTTTCTTTTGCTGGGAGAGCCGTATATATTATGAATTAAATAACGAGCGTGAATTTTGTATAAAATATTGGACAGTTTAAACAAAATGTGGATAGGACTAGAGATGGTTCATAGTAAACCTAGACTTAGTCAAAGTGAAGGGAGTGTCGGGCGGTCGAATAATATTATCGAAAATATGCTTACCACTTGGATAGCTGAGGACAAGGGTGTACGTTTTGTACAATTTATGACGAACCGTGGTTATTCCAGAATTAAAAGAAGTTCTTACGAAGTAATGGTTATACATCAAAAGTGTCGTCGCCATTGGTACTACAAAATATTCTTCAAGTGATGATTAATGAAGAAGGCCTTGAAAAATTGGGAGATTAATAACATCCTGAAAAATTAGAAGATTTACAAGAAACTACAATAAATGACGAATCGTAATCACATATTCAAGAAGCTGTCATAATAGAACCTAGTTACGAAGGCTCTCGTGCATGAGAATGTTTCATTTGTATTGTGTGTTCCAAAGAGACATATATCTGTTTTAAATATTGTTCCTGTTTTTTCATGTCTTTTGTGGTAAAATGTAACTTGAATGAGACCAACGAAGATTTCAGTAAGAAGTTGCTGTGTAGGATATACAGAAAGTAATTTGATCAAAATAAATCGAGAGAGGAAGCCAAGCAAAGTTTGACAATACAAGCTAAGCTATGCCAGCAATATCTGATCCAACTACGCTATTGCTGATGAAAGTGTCACTGTAAGGATTAAAGTTCTAGAAATAAATAGATTAAAAACCAATTCCCGTTCAATTTTGATAGTGGTCCTTAGTAAAACGGACGACGGGTTTTACCAACTAGGTACTAAAAGCTAACCGCTAATCTTATGCATTATCTAGATAATGTGTCCATAACTTAAATAATATTCGAAATATAATCCACACATTGTCGGTAACATGTATCACTGCTTTGTTCTTGATATCTATTTGTAATGATTTTTTTATATATTTATCATGTCTTTTAGTCTCAATGACTAACCAGTGATTATTTAATAGTTCATCGAATACCTCTCCTGCAAGTTACACTTTTTATTGAGTCTTTATCGTAATAAACTTATAAATGTTCATCGTTCCTAATAATACCTAACGCTACCTTGAAATAGTAAATTATATGATGTTGATGCGTTTAATAAGAGCTAATATATGTAAACTCGTTTACAACTTCAATTTGCAATAAAATATGAGGACATTTTAATAATTTTTATAATGTGTAGGTGTTTGCACAACAGTATTTATTAGTGGTACAAGAAAATATAGCACAATACAAGAAAAATTTACATTACAAAGACTTTCATTTCAATATATCACTGGCATATTTTCAGAACTCAGACTTTAACCGGGTAGCATCTGTTTTTATTGGTCACTTAATTACATCTTTAATGTATGTATATTTCAAATATTGTGACTTTTATGTTCATTGCTACCAACGTCCATGGCCATATTACATTTTTATAGCGCTGGATTTCAGTTTTTGGCTTACCTGAGCTTATAATTGGTATTTATCAATATATAATTTTCGACGCAAAGCGTGAATGTTTCCAGTCGTAGAATGTTAATGAACTCATTTTATATTTCAATTAAGGTTATGAGAGAAGGAATAACTTTGATAGAGTAATGTAACAGTCAATGATGAAACGTCAAATGTAGACGTTGGGAGGATGAATTGGTGTTTTATATTGTACAATATGTTCACATTTATTTATTCAAAAGGAAAAAATCCAATGAAATATCCTATCAAATATACAGCAAAGAATCTAACGTAATTAGTATCTCTTTTTTATAATGCAGTAAAAATTGCAATTTAATATTAGAGTAGAGTCTGATTTCAGTAATTACTGTTACCAGCAAATGGAGGTAATAGTTTCTCTTTTAATTAATTAAAATGTTAAATAATAAAGTTGTTAACATTTATATGGTTATATATCCTTTATTAGAAAGGTGTATCTAAGGCATTATTACTTCAAAATGGAACACGTAGAGATAGCTCGAACATCCGCAAAGGTATTATACCTATAAATCAGCAGTAATCTATAATTCTTTGATTTTTACAATGAGTAAGTAATTATTTCGGAAATAGGAGCAAGGAGAATATCACAAACATGTCGTAGTACTTGTGCTCGTCAATGTTTGTAGTTATAGAAAGATGTTTGAAAAAGTATTTGTTGACTCAAACCTTATATTGTATGTGTAATATTGACGATTCCATATTTATGTTATGACTGAATATATAAAAATAATCAGCACTTAAGGGAGTCTGCAGAGACTCCGGATTTGACAATTATGGGTTATTTCATTTATCTACACCTAAAAAGTAGGGTATTTACAAATCGTCCACATATAATTGAAGACCTTACTGAACCTATCCGTAATGTCTATAAGAAAAATACACCCGTAATTTAAGAAATGTCTTGCGTTTCCCGCGCGAGTTTGAGCGAGAAATGATTGTACGTACGCACATGGGTTCTTTCATGAAAAGGGTTCTTCCGTGAAATCGCGCGGCATCTAGAGCAGATGTGCTCGCAGATTTTCTCTAGCAGTTTATCTACTTAGAGGATGTTCTAAGTAATGTGTTCACCATTGTTAACTTTGCTATTGGAGCTGTACAACCGGTTAAATGGCACTATTTCAGGAATTTTATGTGATGATTGCGGTGGTGGAAGCAAAAAGACAATTGGCCATTGTGTTTTCAAGATATCCATTATGTATCGATAATTCATTACAAGATTACTTCATAAATATTATAAGCAAGGTGTACGATCATAGATCTTTACTTGTATTTGGCATCTGGGGCTCAAACCAAAAGGAGGGGGAGGGTGGAGGAGGACGCAAGGAGGAATTTATAATTAGAAACAAGAAAGTACATGATCTTAGAAAGCTAGAAATAAGGGTACTGACGGTCTCTAACATTGTTCTGTCAGATGCTCTTTAAAAATGATAGGCGAAGCGGATCAATATATATATATATGTATGTTAATTTTGAGAACTTAGAACTGGGAGCATACTTTGTGAATGCCAAGCTGCTAATGCCGGCTAAGATTTCAGCAATTAGATCAGGCGACTCTAACGCCAGACGAGATCAAAGTCATGACATTTAAATTAATACGAAAACTGGACAACCACAATATTTCACTAGGCCGCAGTGAGAAGAAGTGCTTGATACGTGAGTCTGTATGTAGTAATTGAAAAATGGATTAGTTGGAGTTGTCGACAAATACATACACTTTTAAATATATGTATCTGGAAAGTCAATCAACTAATTATTACAGTAGTAAATAATGAAAACAGTTAAAATTTTAGGTTTGTCATAAAAAAGAGTCAATTCTCATAATTTCTTTTCGGTATTGATGGTACTACTTTAAAATTTAACTTTCAAGTTTATTTATTTTCTTGTAGGATATAAAAGGTACATAAAATGGTAGAACTAATGATTGTAATAGTGAACTTTGTTAAAATTTAATTCAGCCTCAACGTATTATTATGCAGTACAAATGAAGATCTCACCTGTATCTTAACACATAAACCGCATCTATACATCCAGGAGAGATCTGATCGAACAATTTTACCGAAACCGAAACCCAAACACATAAAATTGAGTTATTCTACAGCCATATCCGGTACCAATCTTGTGAAGAGTGAAGATTTTGGCGATAACAGAAGCTATCAGAAATTATAAGGCGGTTCGTTTTCTGTCTCCGCATGAATAGACTAAAATTTCACCGTAAATTGATAGATAGATAAAGTTGTAAAATGATGGGCGTGGAGCTTTCAGGTGTGAACCTGTTACGTGTGTTCTTTTCGAGCAGACAATTTTATTAGGACATTCCGGTTAACCGGCCGATGTTTGATATCAGTGGCATGTGATTAAATTATACCAGGCACTCCTATTGGTTGTAGTTATGTGTGAAAGAGTTGAATTTTAAACAGTATGTAAATCAACGATGTGCACGTAAATGTTCTTAATTTAGTTTAATTAGTTTTCCTGATGGTAGGTTTGAATTGCCGATTTTCTGCAGTACCGGCAACAAAGCTACTACTGATCAGAAAAAGTAACGATCGATTATAATGTAAACACAGCACGTGTATTGCTTACTATTAAAAATTTGGAAATCCAAACTAATTTCTTTTATTTGTTTGATACCACACTAACAGGCAGTGAATACTCCTCATGCATGTTTATTTTTCAAGTGTTGGTTGCACTAGTATAAATAATTTTGTCTCAGTAATTGCTGCTTGGATATTATTATATAGATATGGTGTAACCACGATGAGGTGGATGATTATAATTAAACGGTGAAGAATTTTGAAAAACTGTTTGATTGAGGGCTACATGGATTACGCTTTAAAAATATTTTCTTTATACAGGGTGAGCGAAGCAGTCGGTGACAAATCAAACATGTTTTTTTTTACAATGCGAGCATTCAAGTGAAGTGTGGTGGTAGCATAAAAATTACTGGGTCGCTTGATTTTTACATTCGACAGTTAGCTACATTGAATAAATATGTACTTTCCTACTCATGTCATTTTTGTCGTTTCTAGTTGCTCATTTGTAGATTAGTGAAGCAGTATACCTAACCTTTACAGAATCTGTCAAAACAATTTATGTACAAGTTAGTTCGCGCTATCATTGCTGCCAATTACTCACTGTTCCCAATTGAAAATTTTAGACGACTTTGACTTTGTTCACCCTGTAAATAGAACACTTGGTATTAAAATATTACAATCGATTCTGTTAATTTCTATAAACAATTTGGTATAACATCAGTTGGGTCTAAAACCCATCCTATCCTTATCCTTTTGAGTGACGGTTTTTAAGCAAATTCACCGAAAATGCAATATTTTGAAATTTGTCACCTTTAAAGATTTAAAGTCATCATGCAATGAAGCATGTAATTGGTATAAAGCAAATCATTAAACATATTCAGTATGCAAAAAATATAAGAATTTTACACTGATTTAATTACAAGGAACAATATTGGTAATCCAAAATTGTTGAGTGTTACTACAAGAATGGTCAAATAATGTTCCGTGTAAACGAAGACACATTTAAAGCCGAACGGTAAATCATAATTTAACTTTTTGTGAAGTATGTGCCGGAATATTGTCAAAACTCCGCTTTTTTGAACAAATTTTTCGTAAATCCATTTTTCTGGGATTTCCTATTGATGAGTTAAACTCATTCAATTAGAGTATTTTAATGAGAGTGCTGTAAAACTGAACAAGTAACTGTCATTCCTGTTAAATTGTTTATAGTAATTAGCAGAATCAATTGTAATATTTTAATACCGAGTGTTCCATTAAAAAAAAACATAAGTTTGGTTTGTCACCGACTGCTTCAATCACCCAGTATGAAAAAATATTTTTGAAACGTAGTCCATGTAGCCTTCAATCAAATTCCAGAAAGGATTTTCGAAATTCTTCACCGCTTAATTATAATCGTTCACCCCATCTTGGTTGCACCATCCTGTATTGTGTACAAAAAGAAAAGGTAAATAAGAGTACATAAGAAAAAAGGCACTTATTTAATTACCGCTGTCACAAGTTACTTCATTATATACGACAAAAAGTATAATTGCGTCTTTCAGTTCCACAATAAATTGAATTAGTGCATACGAGATGATTTCGACAAAATTTATTAATTAAGACTTTGTGTGGCCACCTGAATGTGAAGAATTCATCTTGGCTCGGAAAAGGAAAAAGAACATTTGATATACACTCGCTGGATTAAGGTAAATATTAAATTTCAATTTAATTATTTCATTTAATTTTCAACAATTTTAAAAACAAATAGCTTTATATTTTAAAACATTTTTACTAAGCATTTTTTATTTCTGTATATTTTCTTACAAATATATGCTGTTTTTTACTAATTGTATGTGCCATTTTAAATTTTCTTCCAAAAGAGCAATGTTGTTGGAGGTTCCTTTCTACTAGCTGCAGTATGCTTTGAGACGGGACGTTTTCATGACACTTGCAAAGTTGTGTAACTAACCTACAAAGTTTCTTTTTGGTACGCTTTGCGCAATTTATTTTAATGTTTATCTATTACCTAGTTAAATAATATATTTAAATGAACAAAAAAACATTTCAAAGTAATAGTCAACCTTTTGAGTTTAAATTGAGCAACTTTTCAAACATGCAAAAACATTTTGTGACTTTTGGATAAGTGTTTGAGTTTTGCTACAGAAAAAAATATGGTTCAAACTTAATATCAGATCCTAAGTTATTTGTTTAATGACTGCTTGAATGCTATAGTTCTCTTAACTCTTGCTGTGTTAAGTGTGCGTGTAATATGTGTTCATGGCTGTTTTACAGTATGACCTCGCTGTAAATAATATTACGTTGTTAATTATAAACATGCAGAATACTTGTACCATATACATAGCGATAGATATTTTGAGCATTATCGGGTTCGCGATCGGCCAGCTAGTCGTATGTATTATACCAAACTTAACGTACGTATGGTAGCAACCTCGAATTGCAAATTAGTGTGCAGTCGTGTCGTGCATAAATATTCTACAGTCGGTGAGCTCGCTTAACCGTCTTATGTGGATTTTTTTTTCTTATAATTAGAATGAAATGGAAAATTACATGCGTACGCTGCTAGAATTATGACTCAACATTGATTGGCAATTCAACCGGAGCGTCACCGACAAAATTCAAATCCCGGATTATAAGTATTGGCCTACTTATGGCGAGCCGCTCTTTTCTCTGTACCATTCAAAATATATAGATTCGGAAAAAATATTTGTGCACAGTATACAAATTCGATGAATAATGATTGCAATAATAGGAAAATAATCTTAATACTTTCAAGTTTGAAGAGTTGGTTTTGTGCTTGTATAACATTACAAAACTATAGCCATATTGTTATTTATTATCAGATAACTTTGTCGTGGAGATTTGATTAGCTTTGACAGTTTCTACTTTTCAAATATTGGAAAAAATAAAGGAAATAGGCAAACACGAATAATGCATCAATATGTTATCGTTAAGTCATTATAATTATCGAAATAATTATTCAGATCATAAATTCACGCAGATCGGCAGTCAGTTCTCGGAAATCTATAGCAATTCCTCCGTATTAAAAGTTGATAACATGTTATTTCCATTGCAGGTATACCATCCTTAATTAACCTGGTTGACTAACAAGGACTACAACAAGATTACTTTGCGCTAGGTGTCAATTACGTATAGATGCCACCAACGTATACGTAGATTATCGACTTGTTAAACCCATTTATTTAATTCACTTGAAGATTTCTTCTCCGAATTCCAATTTAATTTCTGAACACATTAATCTACGTACGAGTTTGTACGAATATTCTTAGCTTCCATAAACACGAATGAGATTTCGCACGGCTTCTCTATCATTACTCCGATTTAAACCGCCCATTATAGCGATTAACGGCGGCAAAGTAGTTGCCAACGGCACATTTCGTGACCGACACGCTTCGATTATTTTAATATTTCGTGCAGAAGTGTCGAGCAAGTGGCTTAGTTTTCTTTGATTCTTTGGGTTGGTGTTTGATACGCACCCCAGAATATCTAAAAGTAAGCGTTACTTTTTATTTATTTGTTTAGGGTAGTTAGTATAATAACATAGACACATATATGTACAGGTCTTTTTGTAATATTAATACATTGTTGCTATCCGTAATAGTTGTAGCATTGTGAGAAAATGGATTCGTTTTCTGATAACGTCCAGTGGTATCAGACACTGGACAATAGCCAAAATGTGCCTAAAATAAAATTGTCTCTACTACTGTAAATAAATAAATAAACGACAAACCCCACTATCGCGAATACCATGGAATTGAATAGAAAATTCTCGAATCTTTTGGAATGCTCTCTAAAATCCTAGAAGCACTATTTTGGCGTGTAAACAGCTGCAAAGCAGAGATTAGCCAGTTGAAGTTAGTGAGTCAAATTGATTAGTTGGCATTTTAAGATGTATTGAAAGTGTGTGAACAATGCAGATCACTTCTGTTATGTTTCTGGTGCCGTTATGTTTGTGTCTCAGAAAGGGTCTATTACTCCATTGATAAAACGGTCGTATCATCTTTATTTCGGTTGCAAAATAGGGGATGAAGACAAATGTAGGACGCCACATATCTCTTGTAATACATGCGCCTCAAGTGCAAGAAACTGGTTAATTCCTAAAAAAAGCGATCTACGCGGTTTGCTGTCCCAATGGTCTGGAGAAAATTATGTTAATGGTTACTATGCGCTGGGCAACGCGCAGGTATATCGAAGAAGAAAACTATCAAGAGATCCTGATTTCACACCAAGCACGTCATACCGCAAGCTGTACAAAGTAACGCAGTGAGAATTAAACGATTTCGTGAATGATCTCTGTAGATCTTCAAAAAAGTAAGGCAGAGTTACTAAGATCAAGACTGCAGCAGTCGAACGTATTACAAGACGATGTTTCCGTATGTGTTTTTCGTAATCGCCATAAGGGCTTAGTGCCATTTTTTGACACAGAGACTAACATTTTGACAGCATTGCAACAGATATTGAAAAAAAAATGCTTGTAATTGAAACAAACAACTGACAATTAAGTTACTCTTATTGAAAATATGCTGTCATCGTATCAAAAAATTAGTTGCAATATGGCTCTAAATATCTATTACCTGTTTTTCTGGAAAATGCGGAGCTGCAAGTGAAAGTGGAATGCTTCCATGTTAGCCGATGGACTCTTGTTAGACATGTTCAGAAACAATTAATAAATAGCAAAAAGACAGTTCATGTAGTGATTTAAATGTGTAAAAGTATCAATTTTTTATTTTTTAATAAAATAAAAAACTTGTTCTTTAAAACTGCTAGTAAGTTTTTCATTTCATTGTTATTTAGTGGTCTCAAAATTAACAAAAAAGTGCACCTATCAAACAGGATACAATAAATAGAGTAAAATTTGTTGTCCAGTGTAATTTTTATAATATGAATGTAACGGTTGGCGATGACAAAATGCGCAGATTATCTGAATTATATGTAAGTTGTGTCTTGTTCCGTATTGAAACTTATTTTGGAAGTATCGCAGATTGACATAAAAAAATTATATTCATATATCTTGAAGAAATGATTGGATTAACCTTCTATTGACTAGCATTTATAACAGTAACCTGCCGATGGATTTCCGTAGATTAAACACAAAAGATTATAAAAATATTATTTTTTATTTTTTCAATCTAAAATTAAATTTTGATAAAGGAACTGAATTGGCAACTCCAGAATTAATATTTCACCCGAGCACACGCAAACTTGATTATAGTTTATTCAGACTCGACTTTACCTGCGTTTATACTAAAACTGTAGACAAGATAAAAATGAATGTGCACCTTACTTGATTGATCCGTTGATAACTTTTATTTTGCAGCAGATTATTGCCCAATCAAATCGTAAAGAAAGTATGTCACTAAATATGCTGTTGAGTTTTCCGGGCGTTTTCAGTAAATAAGATTGCATTTGACGTTTCGCTGATCAGCTTCTTCAGAAATTTCCTGAAGACTAATCTTCTTTCTGCTCCTCGAATGACAAGTGGATCTTAGTTATGAATTCGACACAAATAATAGTGATACGTTTTTTACGTGTGTGGGTGCTTAGTTGTAGTGACTCCGTAAGTTGTATTACTTGTCTCGTTATCACGGTGTAGTTTTTGTGTGTGTAAATTGTGTTCAAATGGCTTTGTGACAGCATCATATCGCCTTTTATAATGCCGCGTTGTTAATCACTTTGCTCCCAACAGCGAATGGCAAGTCAATCCAGGATTCAACTCTCCGAAAAAAGTCACAGCTAAAAATATACAGGGTATTTCATTAAAAAATTTCGAGATTTCTTCAATTTTGCGAAATTGTGAACACCCTGTATAAAGCAAGCAGTTGCAAAATTTATTTCACATAGCCACGACAGTCCATAGTAGTAGAAAATATTCTACTCTGGCGGTTTCGAATTTTTTGTTTTTCCCTATGCAGAATAGCCTACTGAAATGTATCAATTTATCAAGTAAAATAATTATTTACACAGAAACTATCAACTTTAGACCTGTACAACATCATATCGATGTAACCAGCTTTCAAGGGCGGATCATTTTATCATTGATATACAGAGTGTTCCATTAAAAAAATGCAACTTTAGTCTGGCATTTCCATCTGGAACACCTTGTATAAAAAATATCTTTAAAACGTGCGCTTGATCGTGCGGAAGAATATCCGGTGAGTAAATATTTCGTTAACTTTCAGATAAGCGTGTAAGCTTTCACCCCCGCTTCGTTGCCGGACCCTGTATAATAATATATCCAATGTTTTGCATACACTAGACTCGGTCTAATAAGGTGTACTTAGTTGAGTATATTGGCGTTCGACTCAATATCGACAAGGTACTCGTAAAAGGTAAATCTGGTTCATAACGAGTTACTCTATGAATAAATTGTATTTACTTTGTATATTGGTAATTATTGATAGCAAATGTAATTAGATAAGTAATTAAATTAACCATACCTATTAATTTTTAACTTATATGATATATTTTGTAATATAAAGCACGTCAATAAACACGACTTAACTTCTTTAGCTTTCTTTTATTGATCTGCGCAGTATTAGTATAGAAAGGAACGGAACTAAGAGTAATTTAATAATTCTACCCTTACAAAGACAATCTTATCTAAAACAGAAGCAATAAAATTCCACAACCAGCTTGTTTCTTATTAAAAATCAAATCTCACCGACATTTGATACCCCGTTAGGTTAGAACAGTACTATGGGATTTATTAAGGTGTCTGTCCTCTACGCACGTTCGAGATAAGATTTCCGAAGTTCGTGTGGGTATTAGAGGGTGGCTAGATTGGAATTCTCGAGCAGCAGTAAGAAGTAATTTAAATTTCGATAGCGTAGATAAACTAATGTAATTCATTGGGGCTGTGTAGAATCAAGTTGTCTAGGATTATAAATATTTAGATTGAGTTTAAATGAACAATGTCGTGTTACTCACAAGGGTCAGGTAAACATGCAATAATTTTATTTGATTGAGTTACGTTTTAGTAATATAATCATGAAGAGATACTTTTAAACTAGTTTATAGCTGATCAGAAAAATTATAGTGGAAACTTTCAGTCAAGGCAGCTGTTTATAATATTATGACCTCCTTAAGGAACAAATATAAAAAGATTATGGCTTACGATCGTAAAATTAATTACAGGAAAGTTTGTACCTTGAAATGCGTGTATGTAAAAAGGAAATGAAATTAAAATAAAACTGGTTAATTGATGATAAACTGCTCATCATAAGAGCAGTTAGTTTTTTTTTCTTTGTATAGGAAACAGAAAATATTACTTGAAGAATCTTGAAAAGGAAAATAAAAGCACGTGGCATCCTGATACATAAAAGTCGCGAGTGTGGTTTAATATTACATATTTACGGTATGATTTCTTAAGTTTGCAAATCGAATATAAATGATAAAATAAAAACAACGTGGTTTTAGGTTTTTCAAATTGGTACTATCAATAACGGGACATTAATTAGCAAAACATGAAAGGTCAATGGATATTTGCAGAAGCGGCAATCGTTTTATGCATTTTAAATTGCTTGATTTTAAAGGAAAAACAGGGACTGTGTTATTGCCGCATGGATTTTTAACATTATTCGATAATCACAGCTTTCAGGAGGTAGGTACTGCAAAATATATTTATTATTATCCAATCAAATGTTGAAAAAATAAATGATAAAAACAGTTAGTTTCGGCAAGAAGTAACCGAAATATGGTGATTTGAGAAAGGAAATATTTTCTGAAATGCTTAACCGCACATAGAAGAAATTATAATACATGTAAATGGAGATTTAGTTTGATGATCGGGCAAACTACTAGAAATGCAATTTGTTTTTGAAATTCTCAAATACCTTTTTCCATAGCTGGAGGTTCCTGATAATAGTGTTCACTGTGCCCATTCGTCGCTGTAGAAGATTTACCGGAAACCTAGGTCCGAGTGCAAGTGTGTACTTTTAAGAACATATTATAACCTAAACTTTTACAAGATCTTATAATTTTCCGCTTTCCGATTTCACAAAAAACTGTGTGTATCATTTTCGCTCAGCTGCTGTCTCCGGTGCATTCAATAGTCTTTCAAACTTTTCATTGTGCACTAGTGATCATATTTCTGTACCAGCAAATATCCTTCCTTTAATTTTTGCATCAGTAATTTTAGCAAACTTCTATTTCAAGTACATGAAATTAGTAATATTGTCCATGGCTTTTCTGAAATTCCTCATTCATTCTACTTTGATTCGTAACGGAGGTAGACACACATTTTTAGGATTTTGTGTTTCACATTTTTCTGTCCCGAAATGAATGATTACCGATTAGAAATTTTTTTCTAATATTATTTCTTCTCTTTCAATTCCTGAAATATTTCCACTTGTAGGTCAATAAAACAACAATGAATTAATTATTAATACATATATACATATATTAATTAATTATTTCAGAACATATAATATTATGTTTTCGTTAATGAGCGTTCTTCAGTGGAAGAAATTGACATTTAATATATGCCAAAGTACTAATAATATAACTCTACCTATCAACAAAAATATAGAAAAAACAAAGAAATTAAATCATTTATATATCGAATTTTAATTACATTCTCAAAGAATAATGAAGGATATATTGATTTAATACAACTATAAAAATTAAAATGATTTGAATTATTCGTATATCAATCTATTTTTTGTCAAGCTCTAACAATTCTGTTCAAGAACTAGGGAAACACATGCCAAAAAATCCTTAACCACTTAAATTATCGATATCAGTTCTAAAATTTACCGCGTTTTCATCTTTTTAATGTATATATCATTTCGTAAATTAATCCTTTTTTATAGTTATTTTTCTTTTTTTTTTAATTTTAGTGTTTTGAAAATCAAAATTATGTCGTCTATCCATAGAGTGCTTAGATAAAGCAATTTCAGCGGTGACGTTATGTGTAACAGTGTATTGGTGATTATAAATTCGTTTCTTTAAATATTGTTTGGTTTGTCTGATATAACATTTGTTACAATCTTTGCAATGTAATTTATAAACGACATTACTTTGATTATCATGTTTAATGGGTGTTTTTAAATTTGTGAATAAGTGTCTGATTTTTTTTAATTCGTGTTTTATTGTGTCGCTTAAATTGTTTATGTATGGTATAGTGTGGTATATGTTATGATTTGATTTTGTACCTGTGTTATATATTTTATTTATTCTTTTTGTGATTAATTTATTATAAAACTCTTTAGGATAACTATTTTTTTCTAGTATTGTTGTAACTTTTCTTTTCTAAAATCAGGGTGAGCTAATTTAATAGTCTGATCTACTAAACTGTTAATTCCGTTTTTTTTTTAATTTGTGTTTGAAAAATACTATAAATGCCTACTACTACTAGTGTCTTTAATGTGCTAGTTTTTTTTTATGTGCGTGTTATCATGTATTATCTTTACATTTAAAAAATTTATAGAATTTTAGTTTTCTCTTTCGAAAGTAAATTTTAACCTATCATGATATGTGTTAAATGTGTGCAGAACGTGTTCAATTTCATCATTTGGTTTGCAGTATATACAGCCATCTACATACCGCTTATAAAATTGTACATGACAGTTTAGTTTGTTAAGTGAGACCTGCTCGAAGTCCTCCATTACTAAATTTGCTATAACAGCAGATAATGGAGAACTCATTGCTGTATCGAATATTTGTTTATATGTTGTGTCATTGTACTGATAATATGTTGAACTTAAGCAAAGTTTTGCACCCAACATGAATTCATTTTTTTGTAAATTTGTATAATTTTGAATTAAATTCCATTTTTTGTTTATACTGTTTAGTGCCAAATCTGTAGGGACATTTGTGTTATGTAGAAGCACAGCTTTGGAATTAATTTTAGAGAAATCAATGTACAAGCACCATTATGTTGTATTATGTCCAATACCAAGTGTCTCATAAGAGGCAGAGAAAAAATGTCATTTACGAAACACCTGTAGATTTTACAAATTAGAGAAACAGTTTGAAGACAATCTTAATTTAAAGAAATTGTTTGTAGAATTTATGGAGGAATATAAAACTTTAAACCGCATGACTAAAATCGAAACTAATCACAATAATGGATATTTTCTACCGCATTAAGCCGTAATCAAAGAAGCAAGTGAGACGACCAAACTATAATGAAGTACAATATACAGGACCTATCATTCAAGATGAACTATTTGCAATCATAGCACGATTCAGAATGTACAAATATGTAATCACAGCGGACATAGAAAAAATGTATAAACAGATATTGATACATCGCGATGATAGAGTATATATCAACAAATATTTTGGAGAGAAAATAATGTCCAGGAACTACACTGTTTTGAATTGAACACAGTAACGTATGGCACGACGTCAGCATAGTATCTTGCTATACGATCGTTGTATCAATTGGGGATTGATAATGAAAATGAATGTTATCGAACTTATGGTGGCACGGCCCAAATGGCTAGCAGAACTGAATATAAATTTCATTGAGGAAGGGATGATACCTTTAGATGAAACCATATTAGAACTACGAATTTCAAAGAAAGATGAATCTCATCAAACGTTTCTAATGTTAAAGGATTTCGATTTAATAACAAAATATTCATCGTTACAAAAATTAAAAAGAATAACTGCTTTATGCTTACGATTTAGACACAATTGTAGTGTCATACATGAGCAGAGAAGAACTGGAATATTGAAAGTAGATGCAATAGATAATGCATTCACAAAGATAATAAGATTGGTTCAAAAAGAAAGTTTTGGCACAGAGCTGACTGATTTGCGAAAACAGAATCACGTTTCAAATAGAAGTAATATATTAAGTCTAACGCCATTTCTGGATTCACAAGGTGTATTAAGAGTAGGAGGTCGATTAAAACTATCTAATCTTCCTTATAGCAAGAAACATCCTATTATTTTGCCAAAGAATCATCATGTAACATGCCTTATTTCACGAAACGAGCACGAAAGATTACTCCATTGTGGATCAAGAACGCTTCTATCATCTATAAGAGAAGAAAACTGGCCAATTTGTGGAAAGAGCCAAGTAAAATACATCGTACGAACATGCATAAAGTGTCAGAGATACTAAGCAAAATCCCTCACACCGTTAATGGGAAATTTACCTGAAGCACGAGTACAAATGAATGTTTTTCCATTTCATCATGTTGGAGTAGATTATGCAGGACCGTTTTCTTTGAAAACCGATAAAGGACGCGGTGACAAAACACATTTAGAATTCGTCACCGAACTCACAACAGAGGCATTTATGACTACTTTACGAAGATTTATGGCACGACGAGGTCAACCAGCCCATATATGTATATAGTGACAATGCCACAAATTTTATTGGAGCACATAATGAACTAAATAAATTAGGAGAATTCTTTAACGAAAATCACCACACATTAATAACATCACTAACTAATGAACGTATACAGTGGCACTTTATACCTCCTCGATCGCCAAATTTTGGGGGTATTTAGGAAGCCGGCATCAAAAGCGTTAAGCACCACTTGAAACGTATTTTAACCGATACACCACTTACCTATGAAGAATTTGCAACTCTATTTGCACAAATAGAATCGATATTAACTTCACGACCTCTTACTCCTATGACTGACGATCCGAATGACTCCCGCTCATTTTCTTATTGGTCGCTCCTTTTCTAATATTCCTGATCCTGACCACAGAAACATACCTATTCCTAGACTCAATAGATATCAACACTTACAACAGCTGATCCGCCACTTTTGGGACAAATGGTACAAGGAATATGTAAGTGAATTCCAGGTTAGAAACAAATGGAAGGGTAACGTCGACAACCTCAAGATTGGACAAATAGCAAACAGCAAAATGGAAATTGGGTAGAGTCATACGTCTGCATCCAGGCAAAGACCAAATAGTGCGAGTAGTGTCACTAAAGTGTAGTAATGGTGAAGTTTAACGACCTGTTACCGAATTGTGTGTACTACAGCTTGAAGAATATATAGAGAAAGTTTAGTGAAGTAGAGAAAGAAAGAAGATGAATGATAGACAATTATATTGTTATACTTGTATATGTAACGTAAGCAGAACCAACAAACATGTGCGAATAAAATGCTAAAAACAAGTGTTTTGTTTGAAAGAAGTATAAGAATAAGGGTTGAGCCGCCAGCAGCAACACACCTCCAAACATAACAACACCAACCCATTTTTTTTCCAGAAAAATGGTCTTGAAAGATTAAGAATTACGATTACGTGAAATACGTTAATCTTTGTATTGAGATTTAAGATTTTTATTCGGGAACCCAGTGTTTTAGACTATTTTCTGTTATGAGCTTTTGAACTAACTCTAAGAAGAATCAAAACAATTTTCTTTCGAAAAACAGTTTTTAAATTGAATATGAGAATTACAATACGTATGTTACATATCTTTGTATTGTTTTCAAGAATATTCTACCCTAAACTGTTAATAAATGAAGCTTTCATGAACAGTTTGATTCGAAAGCTGTATTATCAAAATGTGTTTGTCTTTCTTCGTTGCCCTTATCAGAATCTGAGCTCTCTTCATCTAATATGTGGAACTGGTCTTATTGTTGATTGCAAGTTAGGGTGTACTCTCTGTATTTTATATATTTTTAGTTTTATCTGTAAAAAAATATGAGTCTATTATTTTTTAAGCTAAAAAAGTTGGAAACAATTCTGGCAGCAATGAAAGATGAAGAGATAGATTATGTTTTTGTATAGCAACGAACATTTTGCTTGAACCTTGTGTTCCTAACGCATTTTTATCGCTTCTTTGTTGACGGTTTTGTATAACTTTATCGCTGCATATCTTTGCAATTCTTCTATCATAGTACGGCAAGTGCGTATCAGTGAATTGTTTATTCAGTAGCTTGTCTAAAATGTAAAAATGCAATATAGAGTACGTTATTGCAAATGCAAAGTTGACGTCACTTCCAGAGAATTTTAGATCATTGTTAACATCAAAATACGACTGATATTACTTTGTCTAAAAGTAAGCACCATGGAAGTTAACTTCTCGCAGTACAGTTTTTGACAAGACTATCTACGTTGGATATACATATAGCCGAAAATGCCTTAGCTCTACCTATGTAAAATAATATAATAATATAAAATATTATATATAATAATATATAATATAATAACATAAAATTGTTGTCAATGTTAGGTAAGCGGTACCTAAATATATTTGACATTGCAAGATGGGGTTTTTACTTTTTATAGTTAACATATTAATTATCTGCAAATACGTTTCTTACAATATACATAGTTGTGGATTTTGTGCAGATTTGTATGAACGTAAGTACGTAGGTTTCAACATACTCATTTTATATATATTATGCTATTTTGCAATAATATTTATTCAACAAATGACAATAGGCTGCCTGCGTAACATTTAAATAGAATATTATTATGATTTTACATATCTATCCACTATTCCTAATGGACACTCAACAGAACAACATTTTGATGAAGAAGATTAATAATCGGTTTAATTATATTAGCATATTAATAAAATTAGGATGTTTAATATCTGTTAATTATCGGAATTATTACTGAATTGTCAAATCATATAATAACGATGTCCAATACTACGAAATTAGTTAAAAGGTTATAGTTTATATTTAGACAAACACATTAATAACCTATGTGATAAAAATTAATTCTACTTATTACAGTTGATTTATGATCGGAAATAAAATTAGGCACGCATCAATACCAAATATTGTTAAAATAATTCTTTAAATAACGGGTCCCCAGTGTGTGGAAAGTAGGTCGACAGATGGTCGAAGTCGACGTTTTAATGATGATAATATTTCAACCAAATATTCTTTATTTATTCATTTACGAGATTAACTTAAATTGTTGAATGACATGATTTGGTTTTAATGTAACTGGTAAATAAAGTGTTGTGTGTAAACTTATTCCGCTTACATCTCATATCCTTTACCAGTTCCTTCAAAAGTAATGACGATGTGTTAAGGGATTCTAAGTTACTATTACTATGTAGATATTAATTATAGCCTGCACAATCGCTGAGATTTAATTTAGAATGTATGAATCAAAAAGAAATGGTATTTTTAAAAGCTGGTGGAATCCGTTAAGTTGATATTTTTGAATCGTCAAAATTGGGTTATACTGTTTTTTTTCGTAAGATAAATCGATTTAAGAGATTTAAATCCGAATTCCTTGAAAATCGATAAATGCTTGCTTTATATCATCCAGAGTAATTACAGATACAAATTGAGGTTTGTTGAATGCATATTCAATCTGGGTATAATCAGTATAACTCAAATCGTAGCTGAAGAAGTAAAATGCGAGCTGAGAACACTACAAATATGTTTTATTGAGAGAAATAAATCCGTAAGCTGCATTTTACTGAACAGGTAGATATTTTCCCTTTCTAAACAGTTTCAAGGAGAGATATTGAATCAAAATAATAGCGATTCCGAAACAGTTTCGAGAGGGGGTTACAAATCGAAATACATAATAGCAGTTTGTGATCTAAAAACTAACGCAGATATGTATATATTTATATTGATTCACTTCGTATCCTACAAAAACTATTTAATTTCGTATTGAAACGTTGAAATACCGTCGCACTTATTCTTAGATAAACCAGATCTACTATCATTACCTAATTGAGTGTTCAGGGTGTGCAAAATGCTACTACTGTTAGTAGTTTGAAATGATTACATTAGGCACACTAGAAAAGACAGGAAAGCAAACGAAAACTTATGTTTGATTGATTTGTTTAGTATACAATACACACAAATTGATAGGTACTTATTTTTGTGTGTTTTGTGTCCATTTTATATCGGTTTGCTTGTAGATGGTTATACCTGCAGATATTTGAATTAGGAAAAGATAAATTACCAAATGACTTGAAATAAGTTATATAATATAACGTTTTATGGGAATTTTTATAGTTTTTTTTTAATGCGATTACTAATTACCAAGATCTTTTAATTATATCGCGATTTTTTAAAAATTCGTTTGTTGTAGTCTCAATATGCAACAAAATTTATAATAAATGTTTTTGTTCAGAATTACGTTCTTTTTAATTAAATGTATATGTATGTACAGTAAGTGGTTTTTCAATGAGATATTATTTGTTATTTGATATAGGTATACGACAAATAATACTCATTTTGTATGAAGATACATTGTTCCAGAGTTTTGCAAAATAATATTAAAAAATTAGTCAAAAAAAGCGGGAATAAAATTGTTTTATTTGCCGTCCTCGTTCTTTGAAACCTGAAATTTTAGTCATTCGAAACATATCGTGCAAATCAAGATTGTACAAAGCCGTCTCTTCCATAAAAAGAAATGGAAATTGTAAGGGTTGTTTAAGATTGCTTTTGTTGCTGTTCTGAATATTTTAGAAATTTGGGGCAATATTGAAGTCTTAGAAAAATTCTAATTTTGGCTGTATCTGTTGAACTATTCAGATTTGGATTTCAAAACCTGTTTGGAATAACTAGAATAATCTGGAAAAAATCGAATTAATCATAACTATAGTCTTAAAATTTTAGATAAAGTATTATGCAAGACTGCAAAAGGATACAAAGTCTATAATTGTCTAGTTAAATCATAAGTATTTTGTAGACTTGCTTTGACTTGCGTTTGCGGTCTATCGTTTTCGATGTTGATTGATTTTTCCCTACATATATAGAGTATGAATATCCTATCACGGCACTGTATGTAACAAATATGTTCAGAATCGAAAATAGGTGAAATAAAAAATAATCATATTCAAGACTTAAAAGAACGATGTAATGGATGAATCATAGCCATTATATATCGACTTGAAGGAGACATGGGATGATATGATTTTCGACAGAATTGCACACGTAAACTTTTGAAAACAGATCCTAAAGTCATAGAAAAATCTAAATTGAACTTTAGGGTTATGCTTCGTATAAAAAAACAAAGTCGCGGACAAATCATACTTTTATTGTCATTAATATAAAGGACGAACTTGGCGTAAATAATTATTAGCAAGTCATTCCACGACTCTGCTGATATCACATAATTATTTTAATGAAAAATTTTGTAATATTTTTGCATGTAGCTCTGTTTCAGGAATAAAGTTTTTCTGTAGATGCGAGAGCAGATCGCTAACAAGTTCATTGTCATAAACCCTTTTCTTCGGATACATTCACAAGAGAAAACTTAGTAGTAAAGTTATTTTTGTATTGTCGGGCATACCGCTCTATATATCACGGTCAAATCATTGACTTCATTGAAAAGAAGCAATAACATATAGTATTTCTTGATAGTTTAAATCTTTGATAGTGAACGCTGTCACTGTCACATGTGGATTTTCGCTATCCGAGATATGGTGATGGTTGACAAAGATGGTTCACAAAGCAACAAGTGAAAGTGAGCTTTATCAATAAATAGTAATTTTAAAAATCAGTATTATTATCTGGCTTTTCTAACATTCAATAACATATTTCATAAATGTTACTGTTAGTAAATTTTTTTATGTTCTTGTGTTCATTAGATTTTATATTCATTGCGTAGTACCGTGTGAAAGAATTAATTACTGTACACTGCGACGAATTGACGGGGATAATTCCTTTAGAGAGGAAGTAGTAGTCCAGTTAGCAAAATAAATGACAAAAAAGTAACATTATTATTAAGTATAATAACTCCAGTAAACGCATGGAGTAGAGATAATAACCAAACATGGAATGTCGAATTTTCAATCAATTGATTTAGAAGCGCACATACAAGTTTTGCAAATAATATATGTATATTCATATAATCTATCTTGGTAGCAGCATGTTTTCTAAAATGGAGAACAAAGAAAATAATTTTCATACATTCATGATTCGCGACGTTCATCGATATACCTACCTCAGTGATTCCAATAAGGCAGAACTAATAAACTTTCGATGAATGAAAACCAGCAACGTGTCTAATACTAATAATAGTTAGTTTAGTGACAATAAACAATTACTCGGTACCTTATTTGTAAAACCGCAAACGACGCAAATGTATTTTCCGTTAATACGTTTCAATTGACACGAATGGTTTGTTAACCCTGCAATGCCAAATATCAATTTCATTCCATTTAAATTTGAATATATGTACCTTCTTGTCAATGTATTTACCATAAATATTATAGTTGATTAGATTTGGGCAATGCCGTCGCCCGCTTCGATGTTTAGCCATTGTGATGTTAATTAGTTCAATTATTGTCATTTTAGTTGATCGGCTGTGTACATTGGCGATCTGCCAATGCCGATGTCTGGAGAATAGATATACTCAAGCATCTAATTTTTGATGATACACATTATTTATTGTAGAACATATGTGTACAGCAGCAAGATTACTGAGACCGCTTTCTATTCGGAGTTATTTATTAGTAGGAAATCAACTTTAATTATTTCGAATCAACAATAAGTTTCTTCTGAATATAAAATAAATTAATATATTGCAGTACTAAAACATGAAATTGAAATTGCAATTGTCTGCTGTGCTGACATTTTCGTAAATCTACGTGCGTTTTAAATTGGTAGTTATGTCGAAAAATAGTAAAGAAAGTTCAATTTTCAAATTTTTATTTAATATTTGTTCTCTAAAGTTTCTTTTAAAGAGCGCACCTACATAGCAGCATACAGAAATATGAAATAATTTGAAATATCTCTAAAACCATTAATTTTAACTAGATACATGCTTTATTCATACTGATAGGTAATAAAATTTCACTTTCAACTAATCTGTAAACATATAGTGTATCAATTTGAAAAAATGGAGATTTTCGCAATTCAATTGTTTCAAAAAGACATTGATTTCTAGAACACTCTGTATAACGTATTGAAGTCTACATCTGTTTATTGCCATCACAGAAGATGCTTCTAACGGTATGTTAAGTTTTATAATGTTATATTTTTCCGTTACCGAAATAATGGCATACTTCTGAAGATAGCTAAATGTCAAAATTTTCAATCAAATGTAAATATCTTGCAAACTAATGAAAATAATTGAATATTATCTTATATAAAGTTGTCTTAAAATTCCTCAGGCAATTCAAAAATGTGATAATATATAGGGTGTTCCATTTAAAAATGTAAAGTTACTGGTGGTTGCGGGCAAACTAAATACCCTGTATATCGCAGAATAATTTTACAATATAAATTTCATAAAACTAAACAACTTTCGTATTTAAATATTTGCTGTAGTTTGCATAACAAAGGAGATATGGAAGAATATCGCACTATTGTTACACCCTGTATATAAAAGAGAAAGCCGTTCGTTACTAATCTTATAACTCAAGAACGCCTGGACCGATTTTGATGATTCCGACTGGTCTCTGGCCAAACAAAAAGAATACCCAAGAAAATTCCCGAAATATCCCCGAAAAAAAAATTATCAAGAAAATTCATTTTCCCATACATTTTGTATGGAGTGATTTTATGATGCCATTTTTATGATAGATGACGTTTATGTTTACGTTACGTTGTGACCATTTGTTTTTTTTTACAATTTTTTGCGACAGTTGTTTTGCGGGACACGAGGGGTGCTACCGGACGCACGGGACACGGGGGTGGTACCCGTATCAATAAAACATTAAATATCAGTCAAAGTCAGTGCTGACATAAAATTACAGGGAAAGTCAGTGCTCGGATCCCGGCATTCTGTCACAAGAGTGGACAACCACCTAATCAGTGTGGTTATCGGCCCGTTACAAAGCACTAATGCATCAGCAATTATTTTTTTACACCAAGGGTTTACTTTCGGCTGCTTTTAGCAAAGATTGATTAAGATAGCTCTGATAGGTATTGGGCGATTTGGATATATTTTTCTGCTTATACTAGTCAGTGCTGTCGATTATTCTTACACATTCACCAACCTAAGTAATTATGAGATTTCAGAAATCTTAGTTTATAAATCTAAATCACGACATTTCTAGATATTCAATGATAGAAACTTTAGATAACCACGCTTTGTGACAGCTGGAACTTAAATTTGCTTACTGTGTTTCTTTGCTTGGTAATTTTTCCCATCCCCTTGTAGACGTCAACTAAACTGTAACTGCAATAACAATTTGAGTTTCATTTGTTTTTATTTCTTCATTTTATTTTCCATAGTCTAATCGATTCTATAAAATCAAATTTAATACACATTTTGTAAAATAACTCTAAAGCTATGACATTCAGCTATAGAGAGGTAATATATGTATACTGTTTCTAATTTTCAACGTACCTACTATGCAATAGAACTAGAACTTTCTGGATAAAAAGTTTGGCATTTTTTTCTGAACATCCTGTATAGTATTCTCAGGTTTATAATACTGTACTCTATACAACACAGTTTAGTGTTATACTACTCAAATGAAATAAAAGTCTACAATTTTTGTGACCTTGTTCTTGCATTTAAGTATTATAATTCTTTTCATTACGTTTATTGATCGCGGATTTTCCAGGAGGCTAGATTTCTTTTGCAAGTGTGTCTTGCTCTTGCAATCATCTTGCTTCTACTTCAAAGGTAACACTTAATAAAACTTTGAAACACATAAAATTGCATAAATGTGTTAACAAGAATTATGCAATAATTCTATCTAAGGTGAAAGTTATGTGATACGATTAACAGATGTACATTTATGAAGATTACGAACGATTTAATACTTTATACTAAATTTAGGATTGTGAAGATAAACAAGTCACATCGATCAGTAAATGTCGAAAGCAATAAGTTTACGGCCGTAATTTGGTTTTAGACGCTGAATTCTTTTTAGAAAATTAACAGCGAATAAGATTTTACTGAAATATTTAATTCCAACCATTAAGCATAAGTGGAAATCTATATATTAGTTTGAGGCAGTATTTTACATGCTGCAACAGATGATATAGCAAATATTTCAGCAAATTGTTTCCAAGGTATTTTACGATCTCCATATTTTGCAGTAGTGTACATTTAATTAGCTAGTTACGTTGCATACTACTTTCAACAAGCATTTAAATTGGAAATTCATACAATTTCTATACATAGTTACCTTATTTGTGGCATTAAAATGCAATAGTACACATTATAATAAACTATTTTTGGTAGTTCGCATGTTTTCATCATATTGTGCGTTTCTCTTATATTTATAAAAATCATGTACAATACGGGATTAGCTATAATTCATATTTTTCTATTAGAGGTTACAACGGGATTAGCGGTATATATAGAAATAATTGAAATATCCTATTTTTACTTAAGCTCACTGCTAAGGGTAATTAGAAATGATGACACACATATTACATACATATGTTTTTTAATTGACGTAATTAGAAGATTAGATCAGACCGAACATATGTACATAATTTACCTATTTGAACATGAAAGGATACAGTGCTGTGAACAATTATAGATTATTTGCCTTCTTCAGTGGAACTTTATGTGCGTGTGATACTTGACACATACATATTAATATACAGTAATAGTAAAAGTTTCTTGTAATAAAGATGAGCTTAAACTGAAACATCTGGTTATAAGCACCAAAGCGATAGGGAAAACTTTGAAGTCCGACATCATGCATTACTTAATTTTAATCCTGTTTTCAAATATCTGGTTTGTCGTTGATAGACAGACTAAGGTTATATGTAAGTACACAGTTTTCATATATTAGTTACATATGGCATCAATGCAATCTATAACATACTTCAGTGAATAAAATGTTCGATATGTGAACGACATAACGATACAAATAGAAAATTCACATTTCAATTCCGAACGTCTTTGCTGATCATAAGAAGAAGATCTTTTTTGGTATAGGAGGAGTAGCGGCTTCTACCACTGTGAAGTTGATCGTATTGTAAAGAACATTTCTGATTTCTACAGTGAACCGTTTTCTGCTGTTAGTACCGGTGGCGCATGGCAGTCGTCCGTCTTTCAGATTTCGCAAAAATAACAATATTTCAGGAGCAGATGGAATTGATAATATAGCTTTGAAACACCAGCCGAATAATGCCATCTCGAAGTATGCCAACGCTTTAATCTTATACGAGCGCAGTAAGGAACGCTATTATTCTTCGAAATAAAATAAAAAGAATATAACATGTATTATTTTTTCTATGCTTCGAGATTGCTGATGTCACTTACTTGGCTAAGGAATAGATTCTGGAAGTCTTCATCGCCAGACTACCGATTACTTTGAGTCACATGCTAGAGCTCACGCATTTTTCCGTACCTAAAAGCAGCGCTCCTGAACAGTACATACTTTTAAATTTATTCTTTGACTCGCTATTGCATGATGATTTATGATTTAAGATCGTATAACTGAACATCTCTTATTTCCTGGATAGACCCTTTTGTATTACACAATTCAATTCTTGCAAGTCAAAAACTAAACATAAAATGGTACCTTCAAGAAGCATGACTAATGTAAAACAACAAGTGCTTGATATCAGCACGAAATCAGAAAGGTAAATTTTAAAAGACGGCGAGAACTCATTTTCCGTATCGATACCAATCGAGGTATCCATACATACTGACCGATTCCGGACACAGTATTAATTCTGAGTTTTTCTGAGTTTTTAGTTAATTTCTTGGCATCGATGCCCTAGTATTGATTCCGTGGCATTGATACGCTAGCATTAATTTTTTGATATCGATACTCAGGTTCCTTATCTGAGATACCGGAATAGATACCAGTTATGGTATTAGTTATGTGTCAATACCTCGCCCAACCCTAGTTAGGACATAGACATATCCAGTAATAATAGTTGCGTTGCTTTGGAAAATTAAGCGAGTCGGGCGATATATTACAGAAGATTTTCATAATTTCATATTTTTCTTTTTAATCCAATGTGATAGAATTCGATAGCCAGAAGTAGGTGTAAACCAGTAGCTTACTTAATAGTAGTTACGCAGCAATATTTTGTTTCATGTGTCTGAAAATATTTTAAAGAAAACATAAATATACTAAAAACCTTAGGAACGAAAACACTTCGTAAGCGTTTTACTACTATCAAATTTATTAAAAAAAAAATTAAACTCAGATACTTTTCATACTGGGAAAAAAACTGCACCTATTCAAGTCGGATAGAAAAATATTCGCTCTTCAAAATATAGTTCTAGTGGAAAAAAGCGGAGCAATGTTAATTTCTCTTTAATATATAAATTCTGATTTTCAAAACAACGTATCACTTATCGCCTGGCTCGAGACATTTAGTAGCAGTACCTTTTGAATTTTCTTCAGTTTTTGCCTTTTCTGCTAATTTATCCGAATCTGTGTTACTGATAATATTCCGTTGTCAAAACCAGACGCATAAATAAGTTACCTTCATATTTGCTGCTAGAATTAGTTTTGAAGTTGATTTTTATGATTGCAAAGTATGAGTAACATATTAATTACAAAATTTAGCACAAAGAAGTTGTGCTGCGAAGCTGACTTTTGAATATCAATAGTGATATAAAGGTTTTTTATGTGTGAAATAGACTTTCAGCAATTTCATAAATAGTAAACGTATGCAAAAATCTAGATAGTTAAAAAATCGTGTTTACTTCTTAAGGTTTAAAATAGGGCGCCATTAATATTGGGGGGTGGTATACCGTGTACTGTAGCATTCGACATATCGTTTGAAATTTACAAGTTTCATATACAGTGTCGACAATTGTCGAGAGTTCTTCTAAGCGACTGTATCGCCTCTTAGTGAGAATCAGAAAGGTATCGTTTGCAAAGTAGGTTATATATATAACTCATATGTATCTGCTTACAAAATATGACTGAAGGTTATATACATTTTTGGTAGAAGTGTATTTATAATTTAGGTTATTTTAAATTCATTATACCTACTGACCTTCCAGCAAAAAGAAAACTATGCATCTTTGGAACTGTTATTCAGGAAATGGAATTCATTAAATGGAATCCGAGATCTATTTAAATATTCATGCACCGTAAATATAAAAATAATTCTCTACCAGAATGACCAACATAAATTAATACTGGTTAACAACATTTCTAGTAGAAAAATTATTTTAGATTGATGATTTTAGCAGAGATCACTTCGACACCAGAGTACACAGCATGTCACCCCAAGTCAATTCCTTTCAATAAAACTTCCAGACACTAATTTATTATCGACATTAACACGAAACTCATTAGATACAACAAAGTATAAAATAATTGTACTAATTTGTTGGCAAAACAATACTTCAAAGGTTGTTTAATTCATCAAATTGAATTCCTTCATCTGTCTTGACAAATTTCATAAAAACAAGTTACTACAGTAGTTATAAACTTCTTTGAAACATTCGTTCATTGTTATACTAATTGTTATGACGAAGAAGGAATGTTACTGAAACTTCTGAAAACCGTTCAATTGCCGATTTTTGTACAAACTTGCATAAGTCCGTCGTCAAACTTGATCGTCGGAAAGATTTAAGATAACCTATATTTTATTGGTGTGATATCACCATATTCATCTTCCAAATGGTATACTGCACCAATACTGGCCTAATACTTAGGTGTTAATTTTTGCGACCTTGTTGATTGTGTTACAAATGTCATTTTTTTTATGAAGATGCAACCTACAGTGATCGCCATGAGTTTATAAAACCTCTACACGAAATATGATTCTGAAAGGCATTAGACTACTAAAGAAATGTACCTTATCTGTCTGCGGTCTTGCAGAATCTATCCTTTTAGATTTTTTAAGTTTTCACGGGTTTTCGAGAGTGAGTAAAGCCATAATCAGTAGCAATGATAGAGAGCAATCAATGATAAAAGCCTTTTGTGCTAGTATGTAATGATAATATGTTGACGCTAGGCAGTGGCATACCAATTATTATTAGAATGTTAAGGATGGATGATTAATTACGATGGATAATAAAAATTCAACACACGGTAGAAATACCTCAACCAACAAAGCACTGAAGCAGTTCGACGCGTTTTCGGCTAGCAGAAGAATAATTTAATGATTGCGTTTGTTTCGACAACTTCTCAAAAAAATGAAAGTACCTCGAAAGCAGTTCATTTTTGGTATAGGGTATGGTTCACAAAGTTGGCCTAAAGTTGGAAGTGCAATTTAAAGATGAAATAAAAGGCACCGACGTTCTATTTAATATATGTAAATCAGCAGGAGTGTATTTCTGGTATAACCAAAAATATCTTGTTCATGCCAATATTATAAAACTTATGCTGATAATATGTCAGAAATCAAATATGTATGTAATGATATTATTATTTGTAATATTATACATATTTCATTAACTATGTATAATACTATAATAGATGGTTAAAAAATCACATTGATGGTGAATAGTACCTATGTATATGCTCATCAAGCAATATCTGGACTACAGCCTCTATTCTGTTTTGCAAATGAAATTCCATATGATAACATGCGGAGGCAAGTGCATTTATAAAAGATAATTAGCAGGTTATTGCGTTGAAGTATTCTGGGTATCGTGTAGATAAAATAACTTATCTACGCGACAACACCCCGAAGACATTAACACAGTAAACGACGGTGGTGAAAACCTTCACTCAGCTATTAGGAATAGCTGTTAGGAGAATATTACATTATATGCACTTATATGTCTTATTTCTACAATATAAATGAAGTGTATGTGTAGATAGTTAACGTGTTGTTTTCTGCTGAGATTTTGGAGTTATTGTTTTCGAATGAAATAACTATATATACTATTATATTGGTTGAATTCGTTTTCATCCGCGCATTAAGCCTTTTGTTGACTATCTATAAACATCAAATCAGGTTATCACGTCCTCTATAATTTTCAAACAAACTACTTAGCGATCGCTTTTGCACTGATTGGGACTTAATGCAAATTTCATCTAATATTTACAAAACAATCTGTTCATCTAAATGGTCTCATTAAATTTTATTTGTTTTTAATTCAAATTTGGTCTCGAATTCGCAGTGGTTGTCCTCTTTTGCGTGCCCTCGAGGCTGATCAGCTTCCACTTATATCTTCTTCGTTGACGCTATTGACGGGACTGCTGGTTATCGCCTATAAAGTGATTGGCGACACCTTATGCAAATTTATAATTAAGAGACGCGGCGTGTGTTAGATTTATAACGCTAAATTGCAGACAGAGAGTGCACATTTCTACACTGGCCGCAGTCGGATGCTTTC
>CM043022.1:45518185-45560526 GCA_023690525.1 Holotrichia oblita
GTTTATTTTTGTATTGTATATGTATATTTGCACTACTATAACGCGGTCAAAATTCAGAAGCCCTCATAATAGATACTTGAAGAAAGAAATATCCTTCCACTTTTCGAAGCAAAGGTATCTTATAAATTTGGTATTAGTGTAGAGAATGAAACAGTTTTGCTTTCTCTCTTCTCCATTACCTTTTTCATATGTGTAGCAAAGTAAAAACAGCAATAAAAGCATGTGAGCAGATATTTAAATTTTTTCTGTCGCAAAATTATAATATATTGGATCGTAAACTACACATTCCTTCTATTTCTAGATCCCTTTACGATTACTGTTTTCAACTTCTAAGACGAAACTTCGAGTTTATTTGTTAACATTAACTCAGCCTAACTCATCTATCTTTCTAACATTATTTACCGACAGAACTGATTTGTTCTCGCTTATATCCATAAACGAAAGCAAGAAATCGTTTGCACGGCGATTGTTATTTATATTTACTAAACACATAAGTATTCACTAATTCATACTAAATAGTAGTAATATTTAAAATGCTGCTAGTTATTGTGTACCATATACATATGTATACAGTTGAGATGTACGGATGTCATATAATTGAAACACATTATATTCCCTTTGCATTAGGCATTTTATAGACAGATGTAAGAATTTGTGTAGGCTACTGTTTATATCAGGAAAATATAAATGCTACCAGCTGAGAGAGATCATGCAGTTGCTCCTCATATAAAATCTATGAAGCAATGTCTAATTGATTAATATTTTATTCTTCAATGTATACAGTGTTATCCAAATAAAATTTTCATCTCTTAAAATAAACCTCACAATGTGAAGCTTACATTAACTAAAATTGAATCACAAGAACTATCAATCTTAAAAATAAAATTAATAGTGAAAATCTTCAGTGACAAATTATGGGCTAATTGATACACATTTTTCTAAAACGCGAAATAAACTTTATCACTTCTTTTTGTTACAGCTCTGAGTGAAAATCCGGACTTTTAGATGTAGCTGTAATAAAAAGCAAATATTGTTAAAAAATCATATGGCAGAAAAATGAGAATGGCGGTGTCAAACAGTTTTCTGCGAACCTTTTACGGGAAGCCGGATTCGCATAAATATGTTGTGGCAGAGAGAATGAGTATCCTTGCAACTCTTAAACCCAGGGTTAAATATTTATTGTAATTGATATCCAAAACTGTACTAAATTGTAAGAAGTAAATTTTGCTTATAGGCTATTGTCACAAGAGAATTCAAGAGACTGTCTTGTTCTTGACAAATGCATTCTGGTGGAGTTTGATCACGGAGAGGATCTTAGATCGACGCGTATTTCCCCACATTTTCCTAAAAGTATTTCGCAAACCAGTCAATGAGTTCCTAGAAGTATTACCGAAAAGGACAGAAAGTCTTGTGAAATAACAGCTTTATTACAAACCACGTATTTCTCCTAACCATCATACCTTCCCCCAGAAATTTAAAAACATGAATAATATTGTCTTACAGGAATAGATTCAAGGCATTCACCTAGCCAAATGCATCGCAAAAATATGCTAGTTGTAGCAAAATTCGAGAATTTAGTAGTATAGCAAGGCGTGTGTTCAACTCCAATGTCCATGCATAGGGTTTTAAAAAATTGGGGAAGCTTATCGATTTTGATGCAAGTGGTTTCCTATGGAAAATGCATGCCGAGCTTTGCCGCGATTAAGCACCTGACAATTGATTGAGCTTCATCAATATACATACTGATGACCTTTCACGAACCTAATCGGTTATAAACTTGTCAAGAATTTCAAGTAAGCTATTGTACTTCTAATATTGCTTTTGTAGAACAGCTCTTCAACAGTAATATCATTCAAAACAGGCGGGCACTCTGCCGATACCGCGCATCTTAAACTCGTTTACACTTTTTCTCATATGTTTTCTCTTCAATTATTACTTAGGAACTGAACTACAATACTCTGGCGAACCAACCAGAGTGCTGTAGTTATATCTGCTGTGCAAAACTTCGTTAATGCTAGATAGCATACTATATAAGCCTACTAAAAAGTTATATACCCTTCACAAATTTCCATTTTCTGGAAGTTCTATAAGGTAGGTTAACTATCTGGTCTAGATTTTATCGAAAGTTCCATTACCTTTGAATCCGTTTCGAAGGTTCATTTTAAAATATGCCAGACTGTGTCTTCCTCACAGAAGTGTTTCGCGCCGCCCCTGTTTACTTTCTTCCATTCCCCGAGATATCACAGCACAGAGTTAGGGAACTACGGCTGTACATATATAGGATTAAAACGCATTCATTCCACGTCTCGAGACTGTTTAATGAGAACTTTCGGGTTTTGAACGCGTCATAATACTTTAATTTATATAATATAAACAATAAACTAAAAGCAAAGGGGAAAAAAATACAAAATCTACTAACTCGACGTTTCCTTACTAATATAAGTGGCTTCTTCAACCACGTTAGAGGTGAAAATCTTCCGGTGGGTGACGAATGTAAGACGGCTACGGCGACCTAACATATATGTATAAACCACTGACACACCTGACCACACTGACCTGTGTCAGAAGATTTTCGGCTCTAACCAGCAGAATTTTGGGGCTGGTTAAGTAGGCTGTGCTTAGCCTAGTTTTCTTGTTACATTTGAGAATATAAATAAACTATATAAAATATCAATATAATTAAAGTCAAGTTAGCTGAAATATTAAGCGGAATATGTATAAACAAATTCAATTACAACTTTATAGGTTATGTTTGTAAGTTAAAACTTTTTAGGTAAACACAAGCTTAATAGGCGAATAAATTACTTGGTCTGATTAATACAAGTAATCAAACAGTACATTTAATTTTTTTAATGCAGTAAGCATATCTAAGTTAATAAGAAGATATTCACATTTTTTGGAATAAGATCCCATTGCTTAATACAAATAACTTTCTTTAGATCCAGATTCCAAGGTCGTTTTAAACATTCACAAGATATAATCATGTTGACATAAGAACACAATTTTCTTAATCATTTGTTTGAATATAAGGAAGATGGAAATAGAGAACAAAAAGCGATTAATGCTTCAACTCATTTACGTCTGTCATAGTTTTGGGTAGTTTATTTACGATGAGAGATAGAAAATATTAAATATTATTGGCTGCTCTTCGGTTCTCGGGTTCTCTGCCGTGTAGAAAAGTTGTGGTACTTGACGTTTCGATCATCTTGTCGTGATCTTCTTCAGAAGTGAAGTACCTTCTGTTTCTTGGTGGCTGCTTCCGCTTGATGTCTGGCCTTGTCTGTAGTTAGGCGATCAATCAATGTTAGCCCATATGTCGTTGTTAAGCGTGTTGCTCAGGTGCAAGTGTAGTTCGTATAAACTATTCCCCACCGTATTAAGTAGGGTTCGGGTGTAGTGTATCCTCTCCCTAAGTAAGGCATCGCTTGCTCTTTGAAGTATTCTTCTGGCGCTAGGAGTCTCGATGTGGTGTTTGATTTTCAGGAATGGTGGTGTCGTCTTCTGGTCTCTGCATCTGCTGAGAAATGCCAGTTGGCTTTCCTCCCCGTAGAGGTGTGTTAATGTAGTCTTCAGGCTTTCACGGCTACAGAAGTTCACTTCTGAAGAAGATCACGACAAGATGATCGAAACGTCAAGTACCACAACTTTTCTACACGGCAGAGAACCCGAGAACCGAAAAGCAGCCATCAACAGCGGCCGTGAAAGCCTGAAGACTACATTATTAAATATTATTATTTGTTTTACATTTTACCTCGCTGATGCCGAGAATAATTTTTCTCGGTATAAAGTTTAAATAGCCAAGATATACATCTTCTCGTTTGCAGGTATCAATTCTCCCTGTGTAGACTAATTAAAAATATATACTGGAAAAAAAGTTTCCATTACAACTGTACTGTGAAAAACAATTTTATTATAACGTAAGATGTAGACTATTTAGTATAACTAGAATTTCAGTATTGCGTGATGAAGCAAGTCTATTGAAAATTACTGTGTTATTATACTCTCTTACGCCAAAAGTTATTATGTTTGTGTTAGCTTTATGTTTCTATTGTCTTGTAATTATATTGTAACTAAGCAGTGAAATGTGATTTCTCTAACACTAGGATACTGACTTGAAAAGTTTATTTGCACCTAGTACAGATGTGCAGTTTGCATAATATGCAATTACCGGGGCAAAATATAGCACTTTTGTATTAGCAGTTCGTAGCAAAATTTGACCGAAACATTGTTATAAGGTTAATAGGTCCCAATATTTTCTGCGAGTGATATTTGGGGGAAATATATTCAAACCCTAAGAAACAAAAAGTGATCGCGCCTTTGAAACACACAAGTTACACAGCTACTATAGATATACTTAAATTTTAATTCCTGATTTATTTCCACTTAGAGGTCAATAAAACAATAAATAATTAAATACCAATTTATTCCAGGAATTAAAAGATAAGTACATAAAGGTCAAAAAATACATATATTAGCTATACTTAAAGTAAAACAATCCAGCAAGTTCACTGTTGCAAGCTGATGCTTTAAATTAGCATCAGTGAAACCTATATTTAAAAAGGTTGTCCTCAGGACGTTAGTAATTATCGTCCAATTTCGGTCACGCCTATTTTTTCAAAAATATTTGAAAAAATTGCAAAAGATCAAATAACTAATTATTACGATACACATTCTCTCTATAGTTCTTCTCAATTTGGTTTCCGGAATAAGTTGTCTACAACCCATGCACTTTTAAACCTGTGTTGTAGTGTTTTAAGAAACTTCGAAGACAAGAAATATACTCGAATTACACTTTACGATCTTACTAAAGCTTTCGACTGTGTGAGTTATGATACTTTACTCTAAAAACTTGAATATTAGAAATTTCCCGACTTGAGTATTAAGTTGTTGAAATCCTTTTTATCCGATAGAAAACAATTCGTCAAGTATAATAATTCTTTTTCTCTAATACTGCAAATTAGACATGGCGTACCACAGGGTTCAGTTCTCGGCCCTTGCTTATTCCTAATATACAGTAGGTGTTCAATGAATTAGAAACTTCTAGAAAAGTACTTTAAAACTTACTTTCGTTGTGAATATCTTCTATTCCCGGAAATTTCGGTAAACGTACTTTATTGTTTACTTTATAAATACCACTTTTCATCGTAATAGTTCCTTTTACTACCCTTCGCTAGCAGGTAGAAATCCAAAGATCGGAATATCGTCTCAGATACCGTCAATTGCGTTGTCGAGAACAGTTACTGATACTGTTTTTTGCGAAATTAGTGTAAATAAATTATTGTAATTTTGTGTAAAGTGTAAATATATAGATTTCAGTTATTTAGTGTAGTATAGACAGAGATTAAGGCACTTTTGTATGTATTTAGTGATATTAAGTTTGTGTTTTCTTATTTGTCGGCATGGGCCGTAAAAAAGACATCAGTAATGAACAGAAAGACATTATTGCTTCATTACTGATTGAAAACAAACTAAGCCAGCGGGAAATAGCGAACAATGTGAAGGTTTCATTTGCTATTGTATCGCGAATTTCGAAACGCACGGCTAACATAGAACTTACCACCTACCACATCAAATAGAAGGAACTGTCGCAAAAAGAGAATAGCCACTTCTCGAATGGAGAGAAAAATAATATCGGCGGCTTTACTAAATCGTAGGGTATCGGCACGAACGATACTTCGGAACCTGCGACAAGATAGCATAAAAATATCACGCATGACACTGCGTCGTAGACTCTACGAAGGCGCCGATAGTATGTAGACGTCCGGTTAAGAAGCCCAAACTAACTGCTAGGATGAAGAAAGCGAAATTGCAATGGGCTAAACAGTATCAGAATTATACTGTGGATGACTGGAAAAGAGTTAGTATTTTCTTTTGTTGTTACAAAAATTATTTTCGGTAAACAGTGTGATGTTTAGTTATTTCTGATTTTTGTGTTCTTTATTAGGAGATCTTCAGTGACGAATGTCGGATAGAATCCGTAACGGATGGCCCTTTGTATGTGAGGAGAAGACCCTATGAAAGGTACAAGAACAAATGGCTCGTTAAAACTGTTAAACATCCACCAGCAGTGATGATATGGAGTTGCATTTCCGAACGTGGTCCTGGTCCCCTGTACTTTGTTTCTGGAACCATGAACCAAACTCAATATTTGAAGATGCCGAGGGATGTTTTTTTTTGCCATATTTGCAAGGTATATGTACAGAAGACAAGTCGTACACTTTTATGCACGACGGTACTCCATGCCATACAGCCAAAACTGTAACAAAGTTGTTAGAAGAGCAAGGTACGGCATTGCTTTCTTGGTGTGGGAACTCCCCGGATTGAAACCCAATAGAAAACTGTTGGGCAGTATTAAAATCGAAAATAAAACATTTCATAATCCAAATATAAATGTATTAAAACAGAGAATTGAAGAAATTTGGGAAAATGATCCACTTATTAAGGATACAATTAAAACCTGTATAAATAGTATGCCACAAAGAATTAGAAAAGTACTGAAACTCAAAGGTGGTACTACCAAATATTGATTTACACTACTTGTATTTTCAATTTACTACTTGTTTTGTATAGAATAAAATACATAATATACGTACAAGGAGCTTTATTGCAATGTTTTGTGAAAACCTTAAGAGTTTCTAATTCATTGAATACCTACTGTATATAAATGATTTGGAGTACTGTGACTTAAACACGAAATTTATATTATTCGCTGACGATACTACTACTTTAAATAGTGATAGTTCCGTACAAAACATGAAAGAATCTGTTCTTACCACGAGTGCTTATTAAGAAAAATGATTTCTAGCGAACAAACTTGATATTAATAAAACTAAATCTCAGTTTAATTCTGACATTACCATGAAATAATAATAATGATACATTGGTGACACCTGTAGCGTCTTGTAGTGTTCATAGACAGCGGATTGACGTGGGAAGCCCACTGTGATGATTTATGTAAACGCCTAAATAACAAAGTATATTTGATTAGATCCTTAAGTTATAATCTCTCTTCAAATTGTTTACAAATCATTTACTTTACTGTTTTTCATTCAATTATGAGTTACGCAATACTTGTTCGGGAACACCCCAGTCACATGTGTAAGGTGTTTAAAACTCAGGGAAAATGTATTAGAACATTACTATTATATATTATATTATTACATTTTCAGACATTAAATATCTTAACTACACCAGGCGTCTTTATATTGGAATGCGTCCTATTTGTAAAGCAAAATATAAATTGCTATAACATGAACTCGTATTACCATGATTACTTAACTCGTTCGACTGATATGATTAGGTTAGATTACCTTTTAGATTAAGTAGATCTATAGAGATAGTATAAATTACTGCTATAATGTGTTTCAATGTACTTCCGGATAGTATCAAAGCTTTAACACCAACAAATTAAGTCTTATTGAAGAAATACTTAATACCTAAGTCATTTTATTCCGTTAAGGAATACAATGATAATAATTTTAGCGACATGAGATAATTTTCTATGATTATTGCTCCCGTTGTTCTCTGTCTTGTGCCGTATGTAAACACTTGTGTATTGACATTAAATATATAATAATATTTTATCTTATAGTTATTAGTGGAGATCTTTGCAATCAAGCGATTCTACTACGGTTTTATGTTAGCCTGCGGATAGAATACGCCAATCTAGTTGTTAGTATAAAGGAAGGAGGAAAAGTCTAATTAGTAGATTGACAATATAATCGAAACTTTTATTAAAAGTGTCAGCAACCACATGATGAACGTTATGCAGTTCCACAACTGAAAAGTGATAAGGAAAGCAAGAAGAGCCTAGTTACTACTAACATTACCTTAACCAACATTTAACTCACTCAGTTTATTCGGTTTGAATTAACTCATAACAGAATTTGAATCTATCAAATTCACAAGCATAATTTTTTAAGTCACACAAGATACACAGAAATCTGGTTGATTTCTAAGTATGTGTTGGTAAATTACTGTGCAAAATAATTGTAAACTTTCTGAAGCTCTGTAGATACATTATGATCCTCTTTCTTGGAGGTCGTTCGTATAAATCCATCCAAGCCAACTCTGGAAGCAGTGGTGTTACATAGCGGAATCTTATACCAGTCCATTCCAATTAGTTTGGGTATGCAATGAAATTACAGGAATACGACTTTGGGGTCAATCGTGGTAGGACAACCTATTATATTAAGCAGAAGTGACTACTACGATCGAATTTTATACCAAGAAAAGACAATCTATATAGTATGGATATCATAATGTACTTAAAATTAGGTACATGAAAAACATTGTTAAAACATTGAACCAATAATGTGACAGTTTTGAATGCTTTCTGAAATAATTCGCAAAATTAACAAAAAGGAAAATCCAAAAAGAGTCTTTTTGTTGGACCATAATAGTAAGCGATAGAAAATGTGAAATCAAATTAATAGTGCGAAAAAGCATGCTGCTATGGTACATACCTAGCAGTTATTTGAGAAACGAAATATAAAATTACTAAGAGTGGATATAACACATTTCGCGATATTCCCAAAAATATGAGCCAAAGACATTTTTGGAATAGAACAACGAAATCATGGCAAATGGAATTGTTTATGCAGGCTATAGTATATTTAGAAAAAAAAGGAAAGAAGGTTCTTCTAAGCTCCATAATGCTGTAAAAGTAATTTCTGCTTTAATATAGCAAAAATTGAACTCGTTCTTAAAAATTGCAATAGTCCACTGATATGTGTCTAACGATAACTCATACGAAAATACGCTTACGGTTTAAGCATGTTACATGTAATTTTTAGTAGCAAATATGATTGCAAATCACAAACACCTTATTGACAATCAAAAAACTATCAAATCTATATATCCATCTTTAGATAATATTTGATAGGATAGTATACTAACACAATATTATTTAAAAACTATAAAACTATAAAATCATGTGAGTAACCAAAGAGCTCGTAATGTTAAGAGCTTCCTTGAAACTAAAATTTGTTGTAGGATCTATTTAGAAAATAATGTTTATCTTACGGTTTATCAATGATGCGATAAGCTAACGGTTTTTGCAAATGTATAAGTGATGTACCAATTCATTAAACAGTTTTATACCGGCATTACCTGTCATTGTTTTATAAAGGATTAAGGATATCCTCATTATATTTTCTGCGCCTTGTTAAAGAAAACTCCGATCCATATCTCACAAGGATCTTGGCGCGGTACTTCGTGGAAGAGGGACTACGTATAAAACAGACCTGGATGGAGATTCACTTCTTCGTGTACAAATCGACAACACGTACCCATTATGTCGTTCGTATACATACATAAGACACATATTCGAAATTGAACCGTCTTCGTACACTTCGCCGTGGTCAATAAACCGGCAGTCGAAGTTATTTTAATAGTCAGTTGAAGTTTCGACTCTGTAGCATTAGCATCAAGTGCGCCGTGGCAGCAGGAACAGGCACAGAACACATCGCGTATAACATGCTCTTACTCGTTCATTGATGCCGAGATTAGACTCAGTTCTTTCGGCATTACGCAGATATGCACATTACGCAAACGGATCTCGAACTTCTAAACTAATCCGGCGAGTATTGTATTGAGTTTTCTAGACGTACTCGCGTCTGTAGTAAGAACGAGAACTTGTAAAATTCGCGTGTCTTGTTATTGACTTACCGAACAACCCGGGTTGTGCTCTCACCGTCTAGCTGCGCTCTTTGATTATGTCATTTCTTAACGTTGTATGTAGTGCAAGGTGTTACGGCTTTTCGTACCACGTGATAATATTGTTTTGAGAATGACAAGAGGTAAGTCTAATTATTTTACCGCTTTCTCCAATGAGTTAAATTGTTAACATGTGGATTATGCCATGAGTTTGTTTGCTTTTTCAAATTAAAAACTATAATAAATCAGTCGAAAAATAACAATGAAACTGTCACATTAAAGAAAATGTGAATCGTTAGCTAAATGTGAGAAAATTGTTTTGACGAGTGGTGGCTATTTTGAAACAAATATAGAAAGAAAAATATATTTATATATTATGTAGGACAGTAGTTTCTTTTTACATTTCATATGAGTAAAGCGGAAAATGGATTCTTAACCTTATTTTAAACCAACTTTTTGGACGGTATTTTCTATATTCTCTTGAAAATTGTACAGAAAATATTTGTACCTAATAGAACCATGCAATTAATTTTATTAAATAAATATAAATTGAATCAATGCAAGTAATTTATACTACAGGCATAGTACTGCTCTTGGTTAAAGCACTCTTACTTTCGGTAACTATATTAACTAGGATGGAGAGACTCGTCAGTAGGATGTCCTTTAACGTCTTTCTATTCATGAATAAAGTACGTATTACGCGAGGTATGTTATTAATATTTTTTCGAGGAGAACACGAAAATACATTTATATAAATGAAATAGGGAGAAATAAAAACTTTAACAGACTTTTTGGTTTCAATATGTTTCTCCGAGTAAATACACATTAAGCTTAAAGCCACAGAAAAGATGAACCATAAGTAATTTCGATGATAATTTTAATACTAATAATAATTTTGTGATAAAGTATTAAGTGAAAGCTTTTTGTTTAGATTTTCGTTTACAATGGTTAAATTATATTTAGACACGACGTTTAGATGAAATAGTTAATATAAAATGAAAATTAGGCAGGCTAATTAATAATAATAAAAAATAAATAAAATGCTCTAAAATTAAATTAAAAGGTGCAATTCAAAGGAACAGACACGACGTATCTATCATGCGTATAGGTATATGTATTATATGTGTACACTGAGCGATAATAGTAAGTACATGTTACTGAATTGTAGTTGATTCGATTTGCCATTTACGGTACTAATATATAAACTGGTATATTCACTAATTCTTCATTAAAAAAAAAAAAACGCAGAATCACCGAAAATGTTTATTAATTTCTTTCATTGATCCTAACTACAACAATACGCTCTTTTTATGTAATTTTTGCTGAATGGATTATATACAATGAAAAATAAGGTATAATCTTTGTAGTGTAGCTCGTATGCATGAGTCGCTTTGATTAATAAGATTATGATTGAGAATACAGAATAGCATAACAGATGCATAGTGATAGGAAATAAGTTACCGGCAAGTGATTTTAACATTGTGTTACATCTATCTTTTTTGATGTAGCCGTCGTAGTTTTATAGCTCGTTTGAGACTGTACTAACGTTTATCATTGATGTTGGAAGAATTTCTTTGGGGGTAGGATCTGGGTTTCTCTGTGTCACCTATTATTATTGTCCTATCAAGTTCGTTTTATCTACATACGTTCTTATGAAGTTGTATGTAGTGAAAGATCTAGGCATTGCGGTCGACATACTAGTTGGTCTTACATTAAATGCTTTCCACAATCTTGGAAATTATAGCGGGTGTAACGAATCGGCTTTTACTGGAGATGCTGTTCTAATTACTCATGACATTAATCTCGAAATGGGAAAGTTCTGTTGGCATTATCTCTAAGTTTATAATTCCTTAAAGTGTTGCGTCTTAGACAAGAGTCGCAATATCTCTTAGTAGATGTAGAAGCGTTTCATCACCCTTCTGATAACCTCGATAAATGGTTGCTTCTGGGCTTATAAACGATATACTTAAGGTATTTCTGGTGTATTGGTTGTTTGACTTTCTTATATATTCGAATGCTTAAAAGCCTAAACCTATTTCAGTATGTTCACTACAGCCAGTTCTTGCAGTATCCTGAGACACTTAAGAATGAATCTCGAAGTGATCTCAGCATTTGTAGTATGCCGGTGTACTGCTCTAGGCCGGAGGATACCCTGTGTCCGTCTCTGCCTATCAACCGTACCCTAAATTTGCAAAGAAATCTGGTTTTATTTCTTTGCAAATTTAGATCCACTTGTATATATATTTCTGCTACTCCACTCCTTCCTATTCTTCCTTTTTTGGTAGGTTTTTTTCTCTCCGTATTATATTTAGTTGGGTTGATGTAAATTCAGAAATTGAGAAGTACTTCTCTACGCTTTGGTACTACTTCTTGTTTTATCTTTAATCTGCATTTGGTTTTAATGTCTCTTCCTCTTCTAAGAGACGCACAGATGACATGTTCAATAGTACTTCCATGACAGCAGTTGACATTGTACTCGTTGCTTCTATTATATTCAAGCCTTTTCACCACACTGCATAAGTAGTAATGGATACACAAACGTCATAAAGAATTTGAGTCAAATATCAACACTTCCGAAAACTTCTTAGCAATGTGAGTATTCGATTAAAATTGATTCTCGGATATTTCACATCCAACACCGGCATTAGTTTCTCTCCGAATAGGTACAGATTATTGACTTCGCATGGAACCCGCCTTCGAGTATACGATAAAAGGCAGATTTTATTGTTCGGTCCTCTCTATCGCATTACGCCAAACGTTAAAGCACCTTGGATCGTTTCGAAGAGGATGCTTTCACATTTTTCTGTTGTTTTAGTCGCTATTACAAGTGTACCCAGTAACCACATAATTCACTTCCTAAAAGTCCTGTAGTAGACTGCCTGTCACTGGGCATCCCAGCAAAGGAGAGAGTATGTAACTCTCACTGAAGGCAGCCCGTTGCGGCCCGCGTATTACTTCAGTCCCCTGGTTCAATGAAACGTAGATTTCACTGTACGTTAGTATATCGTAACTTACCCCGATAAAACTTATTTTCTCTGAAGGGCACTTTCCGACTTTCTAGTCACCGTATATCTGGAAGCTCGCAGAATTTCTCTACTTGATAGGTGTATTGGTTCTTGTAAACGGATCTACGTAAGAGAAAAATGCTTTCAAATTTAGGACCGGTTATTTAATTGACGTCGTAATAAACTGTCGAACTGTCGCATTTGAATTTCTTAAAAAGCAAATCATTTTTTAAAACAATTCTAATTCTAACAATATCTAGCTACAGTGCGAGTTTTGTAAAGGTACTAAATCGTAAAATTCTGAATAGTTATCCAGGATTAAAAGATATTGTTGTTTATGTGAATGACATAACTCTCTCTTATTATATTATTACATTTTTTAGATTTTCGCATTTTGGAGGAGATTGCAGGGCTAAATGCTTATGAAATACAAATAACACACTTGAAAAAAGGATCTATTCGCTTGTGTGGGTTATTGACAGTTGACCGATTGATGATACATATACGATTTGTTTGTTAGACAATAACCCAGTTCTGCAGTAGAGATATTATTATCCAGCTCCACTCATGTGCTTCCTTTATATTAATAAAATTGTTTCTCAGAACTTTGTTGCGCGTATGTAACCAGTAGAAAGTAAACAGGTAGTATTGTTTCTTACAAGTTGCTGAATACAAAAAGTATCAGCAATGTTTTATTTCTAATTAAGACTTAGTACCTTGTAATTTATTTTATAATTTTCTTTCATTTGCATAATTGAAATCGGCCAAAAATTTGATTCGTATCACGTGAAAAAATACATGCTGCTCAATAAACTATATGTCCAAGATTCTTAATTATTTTTTCATGCTTCTAATAAATTTTAACATAATTTATTATTATATGTTCGTCATTAGGTATATTATTTACTGTTGGTTTGTACAGTCTACGCGTTTATCATTGTAACACATCAAAATCAAGACGATAAAAATATATTTATTGTTTTCCAATGACCAATGATATGTGTAATCTTACCACTCGAAGGAAATCATTTATAGTACGTAGCGTCGTCATGAATCTGGTTTATGTACTTGACAGTGGTTAGCATACTACAAGACTACACCTACACATATGTACTTGCTACTTACGTTAATTCATTTTCACTTTTTCATCAGACAACAAAATTATACGTGGGTTGATAGGTCGTCTTCAAGATTGCTGCTGATTTAAATAATACTGCGCGACGTGTTTAACTGCATTACATTTACTTGAGATTTATGTCGAACTAAATCTAGTCCATATCTATAAATAATGACATTATAAATAATGCAATAGCACAGTTTTTTTGTGTGTTATTCTGAATCATAAAGTAAACCGTTACAAATTTATATAAATATAGTTGTTGTAGATTATGCTATTATTTTTAGAATTGTATTTATAATTCGGAAAATTACACAAAATATGAAGGAAAATTATTCTCATTAGTAAAGCATATTATTTGTGGGTGCTATGGCAGGATGCTGCAATTAGCCACTTAGCGCTGCCGTAGTTTGGGTGCTCTATACAATTAACTATAATACTTAATATTTTAATATTTTACCGGAAAATTTTTGATTGGTCATAAATATCGATAATTACATATAACATATTTAATATAAAACACCATATTGAAAAATAGTTGGTTAAGGTTAAAGTTAAACTTCAAAAATCATTATATAGGTCATCCACAATGTAACACAATCAAGTAGTTAAATTAGGTCGCACTAGCATCGTTTTATTGAATTTGTAATTGTTGTTGTAGTGCTCAATTACCTCTAAACAAGTGATATATTTGTAATATTTGACTAGATTAGGAGGATAAACCCATACAATCTATATATCCAGCACAGAGAGCTAAAGTGCGAGCTTCATTGATAAGTTCTACAGAAGTTGAAATAAAAAATGCTCCTGGTTTGCAATTCATAGTCCAGCTCAGAGAGGTTGTCTGGACAATTGAACAGTTTAAGGAGTTCAAGTAATGTGACCTGTTTATAAAAATCGGTGTAATTTACATGCAAAAGAAGCATTTTGAAATCAAGGAAGAATATTGTTCTACTTAATTAAAATGCAAATTAGTTTTAATTCAAGAAAACGTACTGAATTTGAACAATATTAAAATTTCCTAACCACTAAAATACAAATTTTATATTTGTCTAATTTTAACAAGCAAACGGTTTGTTACAAAATACCATATGCAACTCTATTGAAAACACCATCTTACTTGAATAAACAAAAGGAGTATTTTATAAATTGTTTGGAGGTGAAGCAATATTTATTTGATCAAAGTAAATTGACTGTGAAAATATGTAACACGTGCACCCAATAAATATGTATTTTTGTTGTACACATCGTTATGTATCTTCTTCGAAAAAATGTTATTTAGCGTAAGTTCTTTCATCAGATAATATAATCTAGAGATCTTATCAGTGGGTACTTCAAACTTAATTCGTCTATTAAAGAACATGATTTTATTATTCACTGCATGTTTCAAAATGTAATATTAGTGTACCTACATATTTCTGTTGGGTAGTTATTGTATTTTTTTGTTAATATAAAACGAAAAAAAAAAAACAAATATTAAATAACTAATATTTTATAATGTAGTATACATAATGACTTAAGAAATACTCTACGATAGGGGTAGATTAATTATTTGCGAATAAGTAACCACCCAAAACAAGGCATTAAGATGCCACTACATTTTTAGCTTAAAAACTATATATTGTCTTATTTCAGGCAAGCACTAATAAGACAATATCTTCTACAGAGGTTATAGAAAAAAGACATTTTCCCGATTTAATGCAAAATTATTTAATAGAAATGTAAGAGGGAGCGTTTTTATATTCGCGGAATGGGGGATAAGGGGTGGAAATAAAAAAACCAAATTATTTTTATTTTTCAATATATTCACCTGCAAGACGGATACATTTTTCACATCTTTCAATTAATTTATTTATACCCTCATAAAAAAAAGGTTTCTTTTTATCTGCAAAATACGCTGAAACTGCCTCCTTGACTTCATCATCGGCAGTAATTTTTTTACCCCGCAGCTCTTTTTTCATTTTCGGAAACAGGTAATAATCACTCGGGGCCAGGTCTGGGCTGTAGGGTGGGTGATTCACAATTTCGAAGCCAACCTTATGCAGGGCAGCTAACGCAACGCGGCTCTTGTGGACGGGCGCGTTGTCGTGCAAAGGCAGCACACCTTTCGTCAATTTTCCCTGTCTTTTCTCTTTAATGGCTTCTTTTAGTCGCTCTAATATTGAAGCGTAATATTCTCCGGTTACAGAAACACCTTTATCTTTATAATCAATCAACAATATTCCTTCCGAGTCCCAAAATACCGTTGCCATGAGTTTCCCAGCTGATTCTGACACTTGAAATTTCTTCGGAGGTGCTGTGCCCTTTTTACGCCACAGGCCACGCCCCCCTCGTTAAATAACTTCTTCCACTGAAGAAGTTAACGAAAACATATTATTATATGTTATGGAATAAATTGGTATTTAATTATTTATTGTTTTATTGACCTCTAAGTGGGAATAAATCAGGAATTAAAAGATAAGTACACAAAGGTCAAAAAATACATATATTAATTGATGACAAAACAATTATAAAATGAATTGATGCCTATTAAGTCGGAGCGCGAAAGGGAGGAGTTGAAATACAAACACCTCTGATACTATTTGCTCGATGGAAAGTGTTATTTAGTGTTAATTATCTCTAAATGTTTGGAGATCACTTTTAATCGAATCTAAGTTTGCATCCTCTGTAATCACTACAATTGATAAACTTTTGGGAGCTATAAATTTGTAAAAAAAAACCTGTCGGACAAAATAGAGCTTTTGCCAAGCATAACCTACTAGATGTATACAATATTTCATTCTAGAGTATACATGGCCAAAATAATAAGATCTTAACACCTCAACATTCACATTATTGCGCAAATTGCTAATAGCAGAAAACGCAGTATTAATTTTTTTATCAAATCATCCATATGTGATTGCCATGACATGCCATTATCGAAATTCATACCTAAAAACCTGAAATTATCCATGTTCGTCACAGATCTATCGCTTAAACTGAAATATATACTTTCACTTGCTTTGCTGTTGAAAAATATAAAATTCAACTCCAAGTTATTATTTCTAGACCAGTTGCCCATAAATCTATTAATATCATTTCCTAGCTGTGATAAAGTAGCCAAACGCGGTCAAATCAGTACGCAAAAGGTATCATCAGCATATTTATACAAGAGACAACGCCCAAGAGCATCGGGCATATCACATACGTAAATCAAAAACAACATATGAGATCAATGTTGTTGGATGGATATTTGTAGGATTCCTCGAAAAATATTTTTAATGATAATTTAAATTCTTGCATTATATCATTATTCAAGCGTTTAACACTCGCACTTAACTAAGCGACAACAGTACCTATTGTCGCTTAGTTAAGTGTATATTCAAGCGCGCGACCTCGTACGCCAACCGCCTGCAACTTTTGTAGCAGAATTCGAAGGTCACTCGTGTTAAACGCATGGGAAATGTCACAAAATATGGCAGCAGCCTTCCCACTATTACCCAAAATACAAACCAAGTTATTTAAAAAATCATAAACTGCCATTGCTCCTTCCAGGCAGAAAACCGCATTGAATGATGTCTTGTGTCATGAAGTGTGAAATGAGTCGCTTATGTATAATTTTTTCAGATTTTTTGAAAACGAAGGTAACAACGATACAGGTTTATAATTTTGTATATCACCTGCAGACCCTTTCTTATGTACCGACTCGACTTTTGATATTTTAAATTCATCTAGAAAAGTGCAAGAGCTAATAAAATTGTTAATCATTATGACTAGTGGCTTAACAATATATTGTGAGCAACTGTATAATATTGAAAATGGTACGTCATCGTATCCGGTAGAGCGTTATTAACAATGCTACATATGACCTCTTTGACATCTGTCCGAGATTGTATATGGATCCCTTTCTATATCGGTATTGCTAACACTACTGAAATGTTCCACAAACATTTAATATCTGCTTCCAACTTTTTTGTTTATAATACTGTGTTTCAGTAGCCTGGATCAGCTGACTGCGTTTTCTTCTCGGATTTATAAAGATCTATTAGTTCGCCATTCAAAATCTTTCGCAAATGGCCGTCAAATAAATTTTTTCACACTTGCTATTGGATATTACAATGCCGTACTATATTATGGCATATTTTCAGTGAAACATTAGAGTTATCTTCAAAGAATATTTGATCAAGATATTATATGTATATGTTTGATCAAAATCTATTCAAAGAATAGATAAAAATTCCGACAATAGTTGATCAGTAAAAGTATCGTTTTCTTACTACATAGTCTCCATATTCCCAAAGAGTTGAATAGTACAACTTTTAGGGCTTATTATTTTGGTCTCTAAATGTAAAATCGATTGTGAACACATAGATTTGTCTTATTTTACGAATTTCTAAATAATTTTTAACGCATTTAAATTTACCTTATTTCTTTACTGATTCATTTTCAAAGCTACAGCATTATATTTCAGGAATTTTAAAACACTGAAAATGATCGCATTTGCTTAGAAAACTACTGCATAAAATGAGTTACTGAAACGTAAAACTATGGCATCTGCAGATATTAAACAAGCTCAAAATAATAAACAAAATATAAACACTTGCTTCAAATTAGAAGGCGAAAGATTTTGGAATATGTTTTCTGTTTTTTAAGAGTGTTCGCTTCTTTTTATGTAGAGATATAATCCATGCTTTTAATAGTCTCTAGCTTCCTATGATATTCACGAAGAATGTTATGGGAATTTACGCAATATTCGTGGTAAAATATTAATTTGTTTACTATTTTTATAATGGCTTGAAAGTAGGTCACAGTATGCGCCTTATTTATTATCTTAACCTACTATGGCCTTATTTTTTAAAACGGTGTGGTCATTGCTTGGTTGTGGCGTATCATTAATTCTTGGGATTCTAATTATAGATATTAGAAAAAAACACGTTAATGGGTACAATACATTAATACAAATAGTGAAATTCTACCAACAGTTTCAATTTAAGTTGCCCTTGCACTTTGTTAGTTGTTTATATTCGCCTAATTGTGAAACATAACGCTAAATGTTCCAACATTACCTTCCATACTTTATGATCGCTAAATTACAGACAATTGCACAGAACAGTTATGTTCAAAGGCCAAATGTTCATTGGATTTAATAACACTTGATTTAGAATTTTATGGAATTTGTGCACGACGAGCAATACAAAAGAGGCATAAAATGTACACATGAGTATTTCTACGCATTATCAAAATGCTTGCTGAGACAATATACGCCTCATAAAACTTGCATCCTTCAAGTTCCTTTAGGTATTTGATCTTTGTTGATATGAAACACTTTTCTGTTATTAATTTATTTGGTAACATACTAGAATAAATGTTGATAAAGGATAAAAAATTGATTTGTTAAATACTACTTGTATCTCTACAAAATCTCTTATTGTATTTTTAGTCTTATTAAACTATCTGCTATCTTAGTACAGGTTTGACATAAAGTTTTAGTAAACTTCACATTATAATAGTAATCCTGGAGGCAGTAACGCTAATTAAAGGCATTAACTAGTACACTGTTAGGCATTTTAAAAGCTATCGTTTTACAAAAATTATTATTACTATTTAAGAAGTCATACATAACGACATTATATTACAATGTATTGATGTAATCGATATCAAATGTGGCATCCGGTGAAAGTGTGCCGGGTTAAATATATTCTTTTATACTGTACAAGGTAGGTAATTGCTGTTAATATAAAAAGCAGCTCACCAATTGTAAAGCAAGTGGAATATAAAAGGAATAATGTTACAGATTAATCACGTATCTTTTCCGTTATAGTCATTTAGTTCTCTTTTTTAGTTGTTCTTTAAATTCATTGCTGTAACACAAAGTGTATTTATTCTGCAGCACGATAATATGCTGCCTCTAGTTCCAATAATTTTAGATATTTAATTCGGTACCCAGTTTCCGGACAAAATCTGGAAAATATTTACTGCCTGCCTTCTTCTTCTAATCGAGATGAGGTTCTTCACAAAATTGCGTATTTTTGCTCCGTTATTTTCATCTCCTACCTAAACTACACTCTTTTCTACAATTGTAGTGAGATTAGTTTGTTAGTTATCTCATCTTCTAGATTACCAATGAAGAAGCATCTTTGTTTGTATAGTGAACGAAGTAATGATACTCTATATTTGGTATTCCTAAAGTACAGGTACAAAAGGACTCTTGAACAAACTCTTTCAACTCTACTCTTAGCGTTTATCATAATGGACGTATAAATGGGTCCATTATTGAGAAGTTCTTCACTGGATCTCTTGGTGCAGAAGTAGAAGACTAAATACTACTATATAATACTAACTCAACTTAGTTGCTGACGAAACGCATCGGTGTTTTAGTTAAAACTTGTTTGGTGTTTAGTGGGTTGAAGTGTTTAGGGTCCATTATTGATACAAACATTTTCGATCACTTCACTTCCCTTTTCATATACTCTATTTATCGCACCACCTTTACAATGGTTTAACATACTCTAGCTGGTGTTTGTATAATATGTATTACCACAGTCTTATATGCTGAAATGAATCGTATTTTCCTCCTTGTATTTTCTTTAGTTTAAAGCGTTTTCCAAGTTGGTAGCCCCCTGAATAGTGCGCTATTACATGTATCTTAAAATCATAATCAGTACAGAAAACAATAATTGAAAATGTCATATATGGATATTTAAGTTACTCCTATAGTCACTATAACCACTTGCACCATAAACGACACTATTCTTTATAAACATTAGAGATAACTTAGGACGCCGAGCTCTGGTTTGAAGGCTGTGCAGAACTCCAGTTGATAGAGCTGTGGGTGCAGTACTAACACATATAAAAGAGATCCTATAAAATAACTGCCTATAATTCTAAGGAAATAATAGCCTTTATAAGATAAAACTTCATTATGTGTTTCCAAATTCTTTATTATCGTACTTTAACAATAAACACCCTATATACTGTAGAGACGATAATTTTGTTATTATTCAATCTATCTTTACTGATATTCATCAATCCATATATGTATATTTGAAACCTCAAAAAAGTTTGCGAACAATAGATTGTATACAAATCTGATGCCGTATCGTGAAAATCATGATTATTTGAAAAAGATAATATCATATACATATATTATATTATAACAGCATGTAACTATTAAAACTATTCATTTAAATTCCATTTAAAATGCAAGAAAGGCACTTGATCAAAGAGGTTTAGGAAGTTCACCGAACACAATTCACCGGAAACAATTAGTCAAAATCCAGTTCCCCGAATTGCAATTCTCCCTACAATCAATACCCCAACACATATTAATATTAATTCATACTTATTGAAGCAGTGTGTTAACGAACTAGTCGTTCCTCTAACAAACCTGATTAATTCTTCTTTTGCCGAAGGTATATTTTTTGAGACACTCAAGATCGCTAAGATAATTCCAATTTTTAAAAGTGGCTCGCGTACTTGTATGGACAATTATCGTCCCATTTCAATCTTAAGTATATTCTCAAAAGTAATTGAAAAATTAGTTGCTATAAGATTGGCCAATTATTTTGAAAAGCATAATCTATTAAATAGTAGTCAATTTGGCTTTAGAAAGGGACGTAGCACTGCGTCGGCAATTCTGAGTTTTCTTGATGCATTGTATGGCAACATGGATAGAGGTGATTCATGCATAGGATGTTTTCTGGATTTGAGTAAGGCTTTTGATCTGGTTGATCATCAGATATTGCTTGAAAAGCTGGAATGCTACGGTATTAGGGGTGTGGCGCGTTCCTGGTTTTGTAGCTATCTATCCAACAGGTTGCAGTACGTCGACATCAATGGCAGTCAGTCTAATATTTTGAAAACCTGTCGAGGGGTGCCACAGGGTAGTGTTCTTGGGCCATTGCTATATATCATATATATGAACGATTTTCCTTTATATAACTCGGTGATGTTTGCGGATGATACGTCTATTTTCGTATCGGGTAGAAATTCATCTCAAGCGCGCGCAAATTTAAATGATGCATTAACAACCGTAAATAATTATTTTTGCCAAAACAATATGTATGTGAATGTCAAAAAAACGGTATTTATTGAATTTAAGCTCGACGCTGCTGTCCGTGACCGATCATACTATATCAAAATCGGAAGTGGTAGCATATCTCAGGTAGATGCTACCAAGTTTCTAGGTACTACGGTTGATTCGCGTTGCGGTTGGATATGTCATATTGATAAGTTATGTAGTAGACTGCATAGTGTATGTTTTCTCATAATGAGATTAAAATCACAATTAAGTGTGGAAGTTTTGCGAGTCTTTTATTTCGCACATTTCCACTCGCTCATCTCATATAATACATTGGTGTGGGCAATGTCGAGTGGTATGAATAGGGTTTTTAAACTACAAAAACGAGCCCTTCGATTCATGACAGGAAATAATAATAGAACAAGCTGTAGAAATTTGTTTGCTGAACTAAAAGTTATGACGTTGCCATGTATTTTTATATTTCAATTGTTGCTATATGCAAAGGAGAACCTTACATCGTTGCGTAGGCTAAACTTTTACCATAGTTATAATACTAGAAATGGAAGCATGCTTGAAGTTCCCCTGCATAAGTTGGCATTTAGCGAAAAGAATCCGCGTTATCTTGCTATAAAGAGTTTCAATAGGCTGCCACGCTGCTATAGGGAATTACCACTTCAATTGTTTAGAAGTCAAATTAAGAATATGCTGCTCAATAGGGGGTATTACTCTTTCGCAGAATATTTGAATGACCCTGAAATTTAGTTATTTGTTTGAATTTGTGTTTTTATGTTGATGTTTGTACTATGAACTATGAATAGTTTACATTATAGGTAATAATTTATAATATTTTACAATTAATAACTCTACATATTATACAAATGACGTATCCTATGCTCAATTGTAGTCTAAAGGATTAATATATATTATTATTATTATTATTATCATAATTCACCGGCAGACCGATGACCTACGGTAAAAATTTTAATATTTTATAGGCGTATTCAAATATAACCCATTTACCAGGACTGAGACTTGAATTGTCTGATTTATCCACTATTTTTTTAGATAGAAACGGAATAAAAGAAAGAAATGTGTATTCATGTCGCAAGTGATTCTTAGCTATATAGAAATGCAAACATTACCAAAAACTTAGATGTAGTGAACGTGCGATAACAGTGAATATTGATATTGGTAAGAAAAACAATCTGCTACTTATCATTCGTGACAACACTAAAAAAGCTCAAGATGCATCATATTATATTATACTAATGAATAGACTTCACGGACATACCCCATAGTTCCAGTGTGTGGAGATATAAACGTAATACTTGGTGTACAAAGCTATATGACCTTATGATGTTATAAACAGTTTCGCATCTGTATGTTGTTGTAGTGAAAATATAGAGGCCTCCTAAGGCGGTCGCTACTGTCGAAGCGGTAGGAGCAGCGCATTTTCAGAATCAGAAGATATTAGTGTACTTTTACAAGGAATGTAAGCACATGCTATATGAGCAGCGAATCCACATGTATGTACAATACATACATGAATACGAAGCGTGAGAATTGTGCCTTGATTCGTGTAGCGACAGCTTCTCATACTTCATTTTTTCGGTATCTGCCCATAGTATGACCTACGGGTAAGCAAAGAGCATTAAATACGCGATGAGTGTATCTCATGTTCTTGACGGACCAACTGCACATACTTCCACGGCATTCAGTTTTCATAGCTCATGTTAAAGAGGACACAGCATAGCATATACGAGGCCTGTCTAAAAAGTATCCGACCTTTGGACAGAAAAAATATTTCGAATACCTGACGGAGTTGAGACCCTAATCCCCTTCACAGTAGACCCGTTGTGCTTGCAGAACACACTTAGCCCACCGATCCTTCCACTGCTGGAAACATCTCTGGAAGTCTTCTTTTGGAATGGTGTTCAGCTCTATCGCCGCGTTCCGCATTATCTCTTCTCTACTCTCAAAACGGGATCCTTTCAGTGGCGTTTTCAATTTTGGAAACAATCAGAAGTCGCAAAGATCCAGGTCTGGAGAGTATGGAGGTTGGCAAAGGGTTGTAATTCCATGTTTGGCTAAGAAAGTGTGGATCAATTGACATGAATGTGCAGGGGCGTTGTCATGATGCATGTCTCATGTCTGGTTTTTTGCTCCGAACTGCGTCACGGAGTCGCCGGAGAACATCTTGATAGTACTCCTTTGTCACTGTTTGTCATTGTGATGCATATTCGTGATGCACAATTCCACGGACATAAAAAAACAGTCAGCATCACCTTGATTTTGCTTCGCACCTGCCGCGCTTTCTTCGGTCTTGGAAAATCGGGATGCTTCCATTAGGATGACTGTCTTTTTGTTTCTGGGTCGTATCCATACACCCATGACTCATCTCCAGTTATCACGGTGTTCAGAAATCCAGGATCAGTGTTGGCGGTGTCCAGAAGGTCCTGTGCACGCAAAATTGCATGTGCAGAATCTTTACTCACTCCAACCTTTTCTGCTTGTCAAACGACGATCTGCCATCACCAAATTTCGCACCCTCTCAACATTATCTGCACTCCGAGCAGTTTGAGGCTTGCCACAACGCTGCTCACTCTCCGCTGATGTGTTTGAATCTGTTGAACCACTCCTTAATTTGTGTTACACCCAACGCATCTTCTCCAAACACCTGCTGAATCTTACGAATTGTTTGGTTTTGAGAATCACCAAGCTTTCGACAGAATTTGATGCAATATCTGTGCTTAATTCGTTGAGTCATCTTGCGAGAAAACTAAATCCGACGAACACTACGAACAGCACTTTACTGGACGTCCACCAGCCAGCGACTTGCACAAGCGAACGCGGTGAAAAAAATCAAGCATGCGCATTAAGGTTCCTCCTTCCACCGTGCACTGTGGCGCCGCCTTAGAATCAGTACTTTGCGCGGAACAAAATTAAAGTCGGATAGTTTTTAGACAGGCCTCGTATAACGATTTATTGAAGCCTTTCAAAAGAAACAATGTCGTGTGCATCATAGCCAATACATTTTATAATTAATCCTTTTTGTCCTGATTTATTTCCACTTGTAGGTCAATAAAACAATAAATAATTAAATACCAATTTATTCAGAAAATATATATATAAATTTTATAATTAATTAGAGGAGATAGCCCATAATTTAAGTTATTAAAGATACATTAATATGTGAATAACTGTACATGACTAAGAAGTTAATTTTTCATGTTAACGGCGGTCTAACGAAAACATAGACGATTATAACCAATTTACAACTTTTAAACACACCATATTTTCTTCATCTATTTTATGGTTGTTGTACACATTAAGTGTGCGAAGCAATTGCTATCGATACATAAATACATGTTGTAGAGCCTACATATTGTCATTAACATCACAACAACTATGCTAACTAATATTGTGGATAAAGCAAGCTAATGTAACGAAACTGAATGATTCTAATATAGGGGAGCCAAACTTACTTTTCATTCTGAATATTGATAATACGAATTAACAGTGACCTAATGTTTATAATGTTTTTGGCTGTTGATATACTATACCTACTTATGTATACAGTAGTAGCCATATAATCCTGTGTTAATTCCGAGAATTCGTTCAATTTTAAAAATTTATGCTAGTGTTAAATAGTCTGAGTAATTTGTGAGGAATGAGTATAAACAAAAGTATCACGTTGCTTTTAAGTTGTTACTACATGGTTCATTCAATATAACGTAGTGTATTTACTATTAGTGTAGAGTAAAAAATACACCTGTACATATTTCATTCATGGGTTTCGTACGGTACATAATGAGCATAATGACAGACTATTTTTAGAACAAATTGCGGGTTATTAATCAAGAATATGTGTTACCGACTCAAATGTATATAAAGTGTAAATAAAGATATCAACAACCGCATGATTTGACAACAAATGTATACATATGTTCACGTATCTGCATATATGAGGGCACGATGAGATGATATATTAGTTTACCATATTGAACGAATCGTTAACCATTTACTATTTATATATATGTATTTACTTGTGTTTTTGTGCTGAAAGTACATATATATAATGATTAATTATACAGAATGGCTAACTTATTATCATGTTATTATTGGTTATTCCAATGTCAGTGTAATCTTGTACTCGTTCACTAAAAATTATGTAATTAGGTAAAAGTTGCTTACTGCATGTATATGTATGTAATTTCATTTAATAAATAATACAGATGCCTTGCAAGTTATTTCTTTTTTTTCTTTTAATTAATTCTTGTGTGTTATTATTAAGTTACCAACTAGGTAAACGTAGGTGTCAAAGTAGTATGGTACCTAGTCAGTTTTCCATAATTTAACCGTGCAAAGTTCAAGGCGAATTTTTAGATAGACGTAAGTGACAAGTTAATTAAATGTGATTAATGTAACTGAATTTTGGGACTTATGTGGTTATTAAGCACACGCTATTTAACAATGAACAACAATAAAACCGTTATAACTGGGATAATCATTAAGTTTATCATTGTTCCAACCAGTTCTAACTATAAAAATCAAAATTTTACAAAAGTGTCACCAACGTAATTGCTCATATCTACTATAGAACTACATAAAATTTACAGACATTAAAATATCTCTCAACAGAATGTTGCTGGGTCCCCTTAAAGCTACGTAGAGGAAATTTGAAAATAGTTTGAAAAGATCCTAATTTCTCGGTCTCATGAATACAATCTTCAACTCTTCTCCGTTTGAATGAATTTACATCTACATATAGTAATTCAGCAATCAGTATCTTCAACTAATAGCATGCTTGGTATGAGATATGACTAATAAAATTGCTGTAATTTTGAGTGGACTTTTTTAAATTAAATAAAACATAGGATGTTCTATTATTTTTTTATAAATATCATACACACTGTCAAATATTTTTAAATTGAGACACTAGTAAGGAATTTATTCTAACCGCCAACATGTATGATAGTTCAAACAACTGAAAAAAGTCGAAAAGTCGTAATAATTATACACATTGTACCATTAAATTTCGTGTTACACAACTACCAGTAATATATCCTTTGTGCTGTCAAAATCCCATTTACAACGTTGCAAAAGACAAGAGTAGTATTCATTTTGAAAAATTTTTGCAAATGTTGATGACTGAAACTAGAACGTTGCCTTTCAAAACATTCCATTACAGTAATCTAGATCCCAGCACCTAGAGATAGGTCACGGAGGTCACGTACCCGGCTATTAAGTTCACTTTGAGTTATTATATGTGATTTTTGTTCATTTGTTAGCGGAATGAAACTTGGATCTGTGGATGTTGATGGCCTTACACCATCATAAACTTCAATTCTTCTTTGACCGTGTCAGATTGAAGTAAATATTTACAATACAACAATACAGCTATTGTATTGTATATATTTACTTTACTATGACGTAGTTAAAACACGGAAGCATTCAAACCAGAAATAGCAGTTATTTACATGGTCCGAAGACTCCCTCCAGATCATGGGAATATCAAATGTCATACTGTACTTCTTCCGTTTAGCCACTCACGTAAAGTTGTTGCACAATAGTATCAGGATCTACGTCGGATCCATGCTTTATCCTGATCGGCAAGCTTACAAGAAAGGTATGGTAGGCAGTTCTTGTAGGGTGATATTTCTCTTTGTGCAGCAAATTCGAATTCTACACAAATGTAACAAAAGTTGTCAACATTACTCACACACATAGTTCTAAGGCATTTTGTCTTAAAAACACCAACTTACTGATAAACAAGCGAAAATAATATAAGAATAGCTTTCACATGTCTACAATGTTAGATACAGCATTTAAATCACTCCCATTTGCGCTCTGAAGCCAATGAAATTAGGAATTTGTAGATTTTCAGCTGTGCTGGTATATAAGGAGCTACGCACGACTCGTTAGATTCAATTTAAGTCTGTTTGTGATAGCTGAACGTCTTTTTATTTCATAATGTCCCATGCTTGTATGTGGAGAATTCATTACCCTACATAAATGGAATATTACACCTTTAATAGAAAATTTATATTTTCACTATTTTGGTCCAAAAATTAAATATCAGGACAAGGAATGGACCCCTCACATTTGCTGGGCACGGTGTGCTGTTACTCTGAGGAGCTGGTCAAACGGTAAGACCAGCGCTATGTCATTTGCAAGATCTATGGTTCGGCGTAAACAAACGGATCATTTGTCGGATTGCTACTTTTGCTGCACGAAAACTTTCGGATTGTCCAACAAAAATAAGAACAAGATTAGTTACGCTAGTGTGTCTTCTGTTACTCGTGCAGCACCTCATTCAGTAGCTTTGCCAGTATCAAGACCTATATGTGTTTCGAGTGAAGAATATACCATTATAGATGCAGAGGAAGAAATTGCCGAGTTATTATCGACAAGCAATGATGAATATTTGTCATCTCTAGAAACTGTTATCAATGAGCACACATATTTCTGGGTATTGTAATCGCCAGAAAGAACTGTCACAGTATTTTTCAACCGAAGGTCTTTGATTCTGCAATAATGTAGATGATTTGATGCTGACATGAGGTCATCAATACAACCCAGAAGTATGGCGCCTTTTTATCGATGCTTCGAAATTGAGTTTGGAAGCTATATTTTCGTATGTTCTTCACATATGAAACGTTTATCCAACGGTTAGCGACTATGTCCATATGAAGGAAACTTATGAGAATATGGCATCTCAGCGCTGACTTCAAGTTGTAGCAATTCTACTCGGTTTACAATTGGAGTACACAAAGCAATGCTGTTTCCTTTGTGAGTGGGAGAGTCGACCGAGAAATCCCCACTAGGTTGCTAAAGATTGGCCAGTCAGGCCTCAGTATATTCCTGGACAAAAGAATATACTTCATTAGGTACCAGTGGAACCTGATAAAATATTTCTTCAGCCACTGCACGTCAAATTAAGTTTGATAAAGAATTTCGTCAAAGCAATGGATAAGGATGGTCGTGGATTCCAATACCTTCAACAGAAATTTCCCAATATTTCAAATGCAAAACTTAAAGTGGGAATTTTTGTAGGACGTCAAATTAAACGTCTACAACAAACTGCACAGTTTGAGGAGACTTTAAACGACTTGGAACGTGGTTCTTAGAATGTTTTTAAGAGTGTGATCCAAAATTTTCTAGGAAACAAAAAATCAGACAATTACGTAGCAATTGTTAATAAATTTCTTAGTTACCATGAACTGGGCTGTAACATGAACCTCAAAATACATTTTTTACACGCGCACCTGGATTTCTTTGCTCAGACAGTTCTGTTGGTTAATTATTGTTGGAGTTTGATATCAAAAAACTACCGTAGAACGGTATAAAAGAAAAGTAAAATGAAAAACATTTTAAAACAGAAAGTTTGTACCAAAACCTGACGTGCCAGAATAAATTTGTTTTTATTGTTATTATTACGACTGTAAGGGAAAGTAAAACTGTACATAGTTTAAAGAAAAAATAAAAATAAAACTATTAGTATAAGATACGTACTTGTGTACGTATGTATTTATTACATATGTATGTGCATATGTATTTATTATTTGCTGCCCTTTTTCTGTCGTGTTTACCATGTTTTTCAGCAACAGCTTGATATTAGTTCTTTTTTGTATGTCAGCCTATAGGTTTAGTCGAGAACCTTCGTTTAGTAGAACTTCAGTTAGTTTGTATGTTAGTGTTACCTCCATCAATATATTTTGTGGTTATTTTTGGATAATTTTGGTGATTGTGTGACATCTATTGTGTAATTTATCATTCTTATCTCTAGATAAGTTATTACGATTACAATGTATATTAATATGAATATTTATTCTTCCGGTAACTATATTTTCATCTAATTTTCAATTGTTTAGGTACTAGCACTTTGTTTTTGTTGATATCATTAAACTGATAGGGTTTTGAGTACTGTAGTTACATGCATTATTAATTTAATACCTTTGCCTTTCTTATTACATCAACGTAATAATTTAGACGCAAAATACGACTTTTAATATCACTTTTGTAATTTGATAAAATGAAACTGGTTTACTGGAGTTATTCAATACTTTCTTCCCAAATATTTTTAATGACATTACTATGTAGTGTTACTATTAAAAATAGTTCATATTGATAATGCATTAATATTTCAAATTATTAGCTGATAGGCTCGAATTTGTGACAAGATATGAAATCATTAATTTTAATGTCGATTTACGTATTGCAGATTTGTCTCATTCTCATACTAAGTAGATATACTTAGTACACGTGTATTCACTTATGTTAGATCTTAACTTTCTGATTCGATTGACAAATGGTACGTAAACAATTTTAATTAATTCGGAACAGTATAGCATAGCAATTTGTGTATATTTTCTTAAATTATAATCACAAGTTGTATACTAATTATATTAATTACAAACTGTTTACACTCTAATTATGAATTCTAATGTCACATTCACCACATATTATGCAACACATGTTTATGGGAAATTTCACTACAAGACACAAGGTGAAAGAGAAGAGTCGTTAATGACAAATAAATTTTACTAAACCCAAATTATACAGACAGCAATTATTGTACTGAACTTATTGCGAATACTAGCAGTAATTGCGTCGTATAATTACGTACGAGTGCATATTGTTGAAATAGAAAAACTATAAAATGGTTACAGTAAACGGAGCTATACAAGAAAAATACGCGACCTAAATGCTCGTTTGCGTTTATGAATTGGTATTTGTATACAAGCTTTAGTTGTGTGACACTGCGTATAGATAACCACAATCTAACTTGTATGCAGATAAATTGCATGTAGTAGAAGTGTAGATTACTTACAAGTAATTAGGTTTTTGTGTTCTAATACTTGTCATGCCATTAATGAGTCTTGGGTAATCTTCTTTTGTTGTACCTTCTATTACATTTTCTATTGGGCAACCTAGATTTTTCATTATGCCACTGGTAATCATCATGTATGCGATAAGAAAATGTTTAATCAATCATAAAATACTTTGAACTTATTGAATAAATAAAGTCAACAATACGTATCCTTTTTTTTTTGACACCGAAGTGTATTATTTTCTTGGCGTATGTAAATACAATAATGCAATTTTTCCCAAACGCCAATTATTTAAACATATTTTTATATAAAAATATGCCGTTCCGAAGTGGAGTCGAACCACCTTGTAGGGCTATCGCGGCTCTACCGCAAACCGTTGCGACCACCGGGGGCTTCGACTACACAAGTAAACTTCACAAATATATGCGAATATAACATCTCGTTCGCATATATTTGTGAAGTTTACTTGTGTAGTCGAAGCCCCCGGTGGTCGCAACGGTTTGCGGTAGAGCCGCGATAGCCCTACAAGGTGGTTCGACTCCACTTTCGGGACGGCATATTTTTATATAAAAATATGTTTAAATAATTGGCGTTTGGGAAAAATTGCATTATTGTATTTACATACGCCAAGAAAATAATACACTTCGGTGTCAAAAATGTTGCCTATCCTAGGTCATTATAACATCTCGTTCGCATATATTTGTGAAGTTTACTTGTGTAGTCGAAGCCCCCGGTGGTCGCAACGGTTTGCGGTAGAGCCGCGATAGCCCTACAAGGTGGTTCGACTCCACTTCGGGACGGCATATTTTTATATAAAAATATGTTTAAATAATTGGCGTTTGGGAAAAATTGCATTATTGTAAATACGTATCCTTGTCGATGTAGTGTTTTTCAATTAGTTGGCACGTAAAGCGCAATTTTATTTAGTAGTTTACTAAGAAATATATACTTGGAAACCATAACTTTTGGTGTTTTTTTTGTGTACTAACTTAGAATTAATTCCTGCATCTATAAAAATATATCCAAAAAACCTGATGCACTTAAACGGATTAATTGTTAAACTCTTTGCCCTGAGCATATTTAACGCGTACTTCAAATGTCTGTGTCGCTCTTCCGGAGATCTACTTACGGTATAATAACAATAATAGTAATAATAATATAACGGCAGCACTACAAGTGATTACCGGGATACCACCAACAGACCTGTTTGCACCTGAAAGGAAATACAAATACGAAAATGGCGGAGATAATTGCAAGGCCACAGATAAAAATATCACAGCGGAGAAGTGGCAGAGGAGATGGGAGCAAAACCCAACAAAAAAAGTGCTTTATACCAGACCTGGATCCTTGGCTCAGATGTAAATTCAGGAACACGCACTACCACCTCTCGTAGGCCCTAAGTAGCGACGGGGTATTTAGAGCATAGGGCCTTAGATTCGCCAAAGACAATACCAATGTATGCATGTACTGCAGGGAAGAAGACACGGTGGCACACACGGTCTTTATGTGCCGTTGATGGAAAGAAGAAAGACGAACCGTACTCTTGAAAACCACATTACCCCAGACAATCTGATAAGCAATATGATACATAGTGAAAAAAATTGGAGGAATACCCACAGCCTAATAAGAAACATAATGAAGAATAAGGAAATAGACGAGCGGGAAAGGCAGGTAGCGGAGGCAAGTTCAGAAGAAGAGGACAATACACCGAACTCCTAATCCTAACACTGAGTGAGCGACGGGAGATGTAGGTGTTGCAGAAACCAACTAAGACAGCTCAGGCACCCCGTCATGAATGATGGTTCCAAGGATGTGCAGACAGGGGCGGTTCAAGCGGCCTATTGTTTGGCCTGCGGGTCGAAAACGTCTACAAAAGAAATATACATACCTTATATATTTGCTTAACAGAAAAAAATACAATATAGGACAAAATAAACACATATATAATACATACATGGATAAAAAATATACATACTTGTACATAATTGTTGTTGTAGTATTCTCCTCATGAAGTAATTAATAAATTATGAAATATTGAGAAAAGATCGATAGAATGGGTTTTATTTAATAACTGACAGGCCGACATTCCCAATAATTTCAATATTATTATACAAGTATAAATATATAAAAAAGAATAATTACGTAGCTCTAAAGGTTATTAATCAGTTTTAAGTTCTAAATACCTCCTTAAAAAATGTATTAGCATTATTAGCAGAATGTACCATTGGTACTCTTGAAAGCACATAGTCCTGGCAGTTGGTATTCTAAAAGACTGAGGAGTTCTGGACACTAGCTGTGGCACCAAGAAGTTTATTTTGGCAAAATGATGCTCTTATCGATCTACTACATTACGAATTATGTTTGTAATCAACAGTAGTTCTTTCCATTCTAGTAGATAAAACTTCAAACATGTGTCTTGTTAGATGTTGATATTCTGTGTTGCGGTCAGGGTAAACTTCATCTGTTTTAAAGTTCAAGTATTTCAAGAACTGGTTCGACGGCGTTAGTATGAACATCGTGAATAGGATACCATATAGGATCCATATTCTAGCTTACCAACCACAAATGCAAAATATAACTACTTGATTGCAGTGAGGTTGTTAAAATCTCTGCTCATTCTAAATATAAATCCTAAATACCTAAGCACTGACGTGTAGAACGTGATTATTAAAACTAAGTTTTGCATGAAAAATCACACCAAGATCAAGAATCGATGGAGTAAGAAATACTGAAAGCATCCACTCTTCTGATGTATCTCACAAAACAGCACTTGGACATATTTAAAATGAGTTTATTGTTTTTGCACCATTCATGAACAATGTTTAGGTTCGCCTGAAGAAAGTCACCGTCATCCATTTCGTTGACTGTGGTAGATACCAAAATATTCTCAATTATGTTAATACGTTTAGTATTCCTTATAATGTTTGACTAATTATGCCTTGAAATATTTTAACTACTGTATTTATACCATTCTCGTATCTATACACACCAACATGTCAACAAAAGTTGCTATCGGTTTTGATTTTTTCAACAGTATTATCTGATGATATTCATATCTTAAATCAATTGTGCTGTTATATTATCTGCAGTTGTTTTTTTGTTGGTTTTATTGTTTTCTGTTCTGTATGATTGTCAGATGTTACTTTCTTTTCTGTTTGAGTTCTTCTTTTATTTACTTGTCGCTAATATGTTGTATTTTGCGTCATATTCACAGAAACAATTATCTGTTATTTACTTGTTTATTTTTATCCAATTCAAAGTATAACATTTATTAAACTACGGTTATAACAACACATAACCGTAATTACGAAGTTAAAGTTCTAAAATAGTTCCAACCAATGTCAGGTCACATCTTTGCTGATTGTTCTGATACATATGATTACGCTGGTTGGTTAGTGTTAAAACTTCATATAAGGATTTCCAGTAACTATATGACTACCTACAGTACAACCTCTAAATCTTTTTCTTATCTTGTGGTGGCTGCTAGTTTTCTTAATCTGTATTGCTTGTCTAATTGGCACTGCAACTCTTGCTGTATGTAAAATATGTTGAATGGCTTGTTATACATATTTCTATCTCGCTGATTATAATGCTGCGCTGTTAATCATACAAAATATATAATGCAGTATTAGTTTATAGTCACAATATCGACACTACATAATAACTAACCGTAGATACCAAAAAAAACCCTTAAATTGCACACATCACAAGTTAAAACACAAAATATTTTGTGGAGTTAATTAAAACTGCGGTAAAAAGTCACCACAAACAGACCACATGGCCAAAACGCGGGAAACCAAGTACGTAAGAGATAGGTTAAGTAAAGTGCGGTTAAGCCATTTTACTTATTTTAACCCCATAAAACACCCCACTAATTTACAATCATTTATATCTACGTTTAGTTAACGTTGTGACAGCTGTTACTTTCCCCCTAACTATATAATAATTTGTAAGACAAATAAACAAAAATACCTCTTGTTTTAGACTTAATAATAATCCACACCTTAGCATCTCCTAACAGCTTACGGCAGTTACAGGAAGCATGAGTACTACTGCTTATTATTATGTTTATTGTAAACGTTAATGTAATTGCAATTCACATTTATATGCGTTTTCAGTGAAACAAATTGCCACCTACTAACTGCCAAATTGAAATGTTTAGGTACAGCAGTAAGTAGCACACTAAGTTGTGGCATTCATTTTTAGAAAAGGGTCTATTGTAGTTTCTATATTTTCCACTGAAAACCACTCTCCGTAGATCTGTAAAATAAAGTTATCTATTGCACAATTAATTATGTGTGTATATTTAATGTATACAAATAATACAGTAGAGTAACTAAAGAAGTACGAAAGTAAGGTACAAAATATTATGAAATACTTCAGCAATACCAGATTCATTTTTATTGTCTTTTGACGAAAGGTAATAGAATTTAGGAAGTATTGACTGTGTGAAGAATGGGAGAAATAAATTGACAATTACTCAATTTGTAGTCATTCGCAAAAATGTAACTCCCATTTGCCAATTTTCATTGATACAAAAAATGCGTAAGCAAGTTAAGAGGTAAGAAATATTAATGGGAAAATGTCGTTATAAAGTTCATTTGCCTGATTCTTTAGAATTTAAAAATAGAAAAGTTAACTGCTATATGTTAAATATTGCGCTCACATGTAACAATTGAAATATTAATGACAAGGCAAATAAGCCGTATTAGAGTTTGGAAGCCGTATTGGAAACCGTTTTGGAGCATATACACTGTTGCGAGTTCAAAACTGTTGATATATACCTACATCAGAGAGTACATTTGTGTATACATCGTTGTTTGAAAATCAACAGTTTCACTTCTTCGTGATGTACAAGACTACATTTCAGTACAGTAGGTATCGACCGGTGTATATTTATTCAATGCTGCTTTCTATTTCTTATGGACCCTGCTCATAAGTAAAAACTACTGAAGTATATAACAAACGATAATTACGTTTCTATCATGGGTGCGTGCGATTTGCGCTTAAGTCTCGACCTAAAATAATTTTTTGCTCTTATTTCGCGTCACGTACACCGTTAATTTTCGAAAACAATTGACGAAATAGTGTTCGTACATTAAATAATATAGAGTCGTCCGTGAACACATCACTTGTTGAACGCGAAAACAAATTGCATCTGATTGATCCTAATTGACAAGACGGGGTGAAGTGTAACCAACGACTTACATTTGCGGTAATTGTCCCGTTGCGAATTTTTCGATCCATAAAGTGTTGCTTTACGTCTGGATTTAATTAATAAGGCGTTGCGGTCAATTACCAAATCGGCAGGGTTTCCTTAGATGGTAGATCAACAATAAATTGATGAGTTAAATGTTCTTTATTAGCTTAACCAAGTGGAGACATTTGAACGTATGTATCATCCTTTTCAAATTAAATGCGAATCATTAATTAAATGGACATTTCTAGTTAGTAACTAAAGGCTATACTTTAAAGAGAATTTAATTTTTCTAAAAAGATTACTTTTTTAATTAACTTCTACGGAGTAATCAAATTTGGTTTAAAGCAAAGCATTTATTGACTGTATGGAAATTCTTGGCTGATAAATTTACATTCAATTTGATGAGGACGTACAATACTACCTACATATATGTATTGTTAGTAAATATATTATATGCGGTAAAGATACAATATCTGCGGTTTATAACAGTTTAATACAGTCTTTTTCTTTTGGTTTTCCTCTTTTGTCAATTGCTTTTCCGTATTTGTCAAATGATTTTCTCGTTCTGCAAACGCCAAATTTGTTTGTGAAATGAGATTCTTCTTTTGTCAAATCACTTTCCCGTTATGTCAAATGCTTTTCCCCTATTAGTTATATTACATATTTTATACATATTTAGAGGGAGTAAGGGATTTATTTAAATGTGTGATAAACACATACATAATCTAATACATGTAACTTAATTTAAAATGTAATTTCTGTGTAAATAATCTGGTAAATAAGACTCCATGTGTTGTATATAATGTAGACAGTTTTGTGGGGTCATATATTCAGATGCATTATGAACTGCGTCGTATAGTTCATTTTCGTTCGCCAGTTGGCTCTTCGTATAATTTGTTTACATTGGCTGAAGACTTCCTCAATGTGATTTAAAAATGGGCTATAAGCTGGTAGAAGCACTGGAAAATGACCATGAGCTCTAATGAGGGCCAATAGTTCATCATTTTGATGGAAAATAACGTTGTCAATAATAAGATATGCTCCTTCTACACCGTCCTGATGTAAATGGTTAATTAATGTTGCAAGATATTCCGAAAAATGAACTGCATTGTAGGACATATTTTGTATTTGAAACACATACAAGGAATTAATGTTCATGGCAGCAGCAACAGAATAATTGCGTCCTCTTAATTGGGCTTTTATTTTTGATGCTCGAGTATTTTTAATAGACCTTCCATATGTGAAAACGTCGAAAAATGCGAATATAAAAAAAAACAAAGAAATGCCTATAATAGGCGCTCATAGTATATTGTCGGAATTTACCCCGCGGGCGAATGCAATAAAAATAGATCAAGCATTAGAAGCGGACCATATCAATACATCAAATACCTATTTAAATACGTAAAATGTTTGCGAAACTCAATTGACAAATACGGAAACACATTTGACAAATATGGAATTTCATTGACAAAACAAGCCTACTAGTACAGAATCATTTGAAAAAGCATTAGACACATTTTGAAAAGCAATTGACAAAAGAGGAAAAGCAAAGGAAAAAGACTGTATTAGTAAGTAATGTCATGCAATTCATTTTAACTATATGTATATATACAATGAAAGCTATGTCTCTCCTCCTAACTTTGAACATCAATATCTCGTTGAATATGCGGCCAATTAACATAGGTTTGATTATCTGAGTGCTCAGAGATAACCAAAGAATAGGGCCGGATCAGGCATCTGAAAAAAGATATGAATATCCATAATTTGGAACGGGAGACAAATTTCTTTTACTTGACTGTACATACCTGCAAAAGTTCGTTATTCTGTATACCACATTCACTACACCAAGCAGCAATAAAGTACATCCACTACAACAGACAGGTGACTAAATTCGTGCAAATGAAGAATATCCGCATATTTGCTTAGCTTGAAGAAACAATTTCTTTTTGCTTCATACATGCTGTTTAATCGAAATGTAAATTTTGAATTTCAAAATAGAGTATACCAAATCTCAATCCTTTCAGATATATGTTCTACTCAGATAATTGTTTCGATGCAGTTCCTTCTAGACTATTTACTACGGTATTAAAATCTACTATTTTTGAATAAGTGAAAATGTAACCTACGGTAGTTACGTCGGCGGATATAATTTCATATCCGTTCTGGGTAAGAATATGAAATTCACCAGTCATAAATAATAAAATCATCAATCACAACTTAGATAGAGTTTAGAGTCACCTTTTGGTAACACATTTTACTAATTGATTAATCTAAACTCAAAACTTGACTGTACTGTAAATACGTCTTAATTTCAAAATTTTCTAAAAATGTAAGTTTTTTTACTTTTATGTAAAGAATGTGGTAGTTTACAATTGTGACAATTGAAAAATATGATTATATTTTATACAATGTGCTACAAAACTCGTCTTCTTTATGTTGAATATTATGTTCCTTATATAGAACTTGAATACCGACTGCATATAGCTTGGACATGAACTGCAGAATATCACACATAAGCACCATAAGACATAAAAAAGAACATTGGATAGACTGCACGGAGCTATCTACAGAAAAGGAATGCAATTACATTGTTTCAGTCTATTTAAAATTTTGTATACATATCTCCGTCCGTCATATATTTTCATCTCCATTTATTTTAATCTGTTTGTATGTCTTGGAGAATGACTTCTAGTCGAAACAATTTCATTAATAAAATGTTGTCATACAGACAAGATTTGAGTTTACATATATCAATGACAATTGATATAAAGAGTTAATTATTATGACCATAATTTATGCCCTAATATAATTTTAAGAGCCAACTGAAGTTTTTAGTTTATGCCGTTGAATTTAAAAGCAAATAGACTAAAATACTATTCACACGTTGATCAACAGTACTCCGCCTAATATTCGTTGAATAGCTAAAGATACAACCTGACGTCTGTCAAAATGTATGATATCAATTTACATTATTAACAAAAATGGTTGTAATTTTGTATAATTATTAATTTTAATTAGCAAAAGCGTTTCCAAAAGGCAGCATATTGTGTGTTTGATCAAAATAATTATGCTTCTACCGCGTGAGACGCTAATGTTAATTCTTGCGATGGAAATTATTTAAAAATTTGATCACAAACATTTACGGACCTATTAACAAAAAATCCAAAAATCAAATATTCTTCTATTTTTATTAATTGCTTCTTCAATTGAGTAGGCACTGTACTAATTGCAAAATTGTTTATGGAATTGCAAACTATTATATATTTAAATAAGGGAATAAAATAATGAAGTTAATTCTGAAAGTCTACTCCACAAACCTACACTAATCAAATGGTCTGAGAAAAAAGGCTATAAACAATTTATTATTGTTTGTCCTCCGATCATACACCTGAAATCACATTTTATCGGAATGAAACGTATTTAATATTTTGCTGGTCAATGTTAAAATGTAGATGATTATTGTGATGGATGGATAATTGAAAATTTAGAACGTTGTAAATGCAGCTATATTTTCAGGATTTTACTCATTTTCTAAACTTTCAGGTATATCCATAATATGGAGGCAAATTGATTTAGGTTGCGCTACGTTACCAGAGTCTAAAATCCGTTTAAGTATTTTATGAATGTGACGATATTCAATTTGTACTTTGGGATACATTTTGAAGAATTGACCATAAGTCAACTGCAAATATATACTATTACTATCATTTTTGCACTTCGAAAATAGGCATTAGAATAAATGTATTTTACTCGACAGGGAAATACTTTTTTACATACATTTTAAAAATTGGGCAGTACAGTACAACATGCAGTTCCAAAATTGTTGCCAAGTTAAGGTAAAAGTTTTAAAGGTGTATTTCTTATCAGATTGCTTCAAATTCGCACGGTGCTATGAATACTTTGCTTATTCTAATAGGTTTAAATTTAGTGAAATCCAGTTTTTGTTTAAAGAATAATAGAACAGGACGTCTTACATAGGTTCAAGGCCAACTCAATTGAAAAAACTATAATTTCGTGTTCTTAATCTTTTACTTAAGTTAATTTCGATAATTTTGAATTTTGTTAAGATAACTTCTTGAGCTAAATGCCTAATGTTTTGAAAACGTTGAATCTACTTCTCCATTAAGTACATAAAGGTCATAACATAGATATATTAATTCTATTTCTTATTTATTTCCCCAGAAAACATCCATTAAGATAATTGAACATAATTTACATGTAGTTAAGGGTTAGTGTCAACACAGATCTATTATATTTAGGCGAATAGCATCTACATAATTCTGCAATTTGATTCTTAAAAATGTATTATATCTTTGAGATGGCAATGCAAACCCTAGCGTACTGCCTTCTCTCACCCCGTAGCTGTTTCTGCGTATAAAAATTTTCAATTGCCCAATGTTTTCCATTAGTTTTAATAGTTAGGTTTGGTAAAATTTTGATAGAAAATAGTGCTATTTATTTAAGGATCCTTCCTCTATTCCTTGATGTTTTAACCAACATATTAATTTATGTCACTGGGTATAACGCTGGCACATATTGATGTTCATCGAAGTAGACACAAGTAATAAATTTAAATATGTTTTAAATATAAATCTCCAGTAACTTCAAGAATTTTTATTTAAAGTTGATTTTTCTTCTTAGCGCAACTTTTTCTACAAAATGTGCTTCTTCAGTAAAATCTCAAAATAAATAGAAAACCGCTTGAAAAATAATTATTTAATTAGAAGGAAATAACTCTAAGATAACAACCAATATGTTTGTGCTGTCCTTGGCAAATCCGCATAAATTGCTCATAAAAACAAATGAAATGATGATAAAAAAACATACAGCTTCATTACAGTAACGTATGACGAGGTCGAAGTTAAAAACAAAGAACCTGAAGACTATTAGCCTCTCTATCAAGTTGATTAAGATAATTGCACCAAGTGCGATTATCGATTATATATTATCGATGATTGTAAATTTTTTCATTGATGGATTATTTCCTAATGAAGTAAAACTGGAAATTTTATAACTTTTAATAAAACGGAAATATTTAAAAGGTCTCGTGACAGACTTACCTTTAGTTTGATTATATCTACCGCCATTTCATTATGTGCTTCACTCAATCTTGTTGTTGCATTTATTACTTCTCAAAAAGATCATATTGTCCAAGATTTTGGCGTGGAATTTCGGAAAAAGGAGAAGGTGGAAAATGCGAGATTTCGACAGTTGTTCCACGGTGTTCTGGATATGTTCTATATTATTCCAAAATTTTAGCGTTATTCGTGAAATAATTGAAACAATAATTAATGGCGAAGTGCATATATGTAAAAGTCTTAAGTTTCTATTTAGAAAAACGCGTTTGAATATGGTTCAGGGATTTCAAAACTTAATTAACAAATAGATGTTTCCAACACATTTAGTTGAAGAAGTTAGGCCATGAAACTGATTTTTATTTTTTTTAATATTTAATAGTACACAAGATATAGGTAACTAAAAATTAAAAACGGCGCATTCTTATTTTTCCGGTATAATTATTCAGACAAAAATATAACAATTGTGCCTAGCTTAAACGTATAGTGTATCTTTTGTAATAAATAAAAGTTTGTAATATTTCCGAGTACAAAAATAAAATTGTTAAAATGTCAAATATATCTGATTTGATTTTGTTATGCCAATAATACCCATTTTATTAAAAATCGTTGAATTATTAATTTGTGGGATATTAGAAAAATATAAATATAGAGCGATCTTTATATAGAACAAATATAAACGAATCTTATGCCATAACGTTATTGCCAAAGTATACTGAAAAGAAGATATTTTGTGCAAATTTTCGATAATTTATATTTTTCTATCCTCCTAATAATTCTATTAACACATACGGTCTTAAAATTACACATTAATTCAGCATGAGTGGTACGATATGACGGGCATTGGTTGTTTATATGCGATGAAATAACTCCCGCATTGTGACCGGTATTATTAATAAATGGAACGGACATTTTGTGTCGCTCTGCTCCGGTGATGATATCTCTAATTTACATAGTTGACCTGTCTCGCGTACAGTCTGCACCAGTGTCTCAACAGTTGGACCGTTGCCAAAACGTCTTCTATATTCTACCGAAAAGGTAGTCGAATATTTATTTATTGAGGTAGAGAATTTATTTTGTACTTCTATTTGCGTTTACGTTCACCGAAAAAAGGTTGACATTTTTCTAATGCTAATGAATCTCCAAAAGAAAAAAATAACTCAGGGAGAAAGCTCTTCAGAAGAAGAACACCGTCGTATATCTATCTTGAAAAATATAAAATGCGAGAAGAAAATCTCGAACTAGCGTACACAAAGCGTTATGCTTGTGAATGCTATTTTGAATTTGAAACAACTTTGAATTCAATACAATAGACCGCAGCTGATTTACTAAATAATTATTCAGCAATGTTCTTTGTCGCTCCACCTGGCTCCTAAAAAGTTCCAAAAGTGTGTTAGCCAAACATTTTAGGAGAAATAATAATATAGTAACTGACTTAAAGTTTATGGCTTTTG
>CM043022.1:45561026-45667115 GCA_023690525.1 Holotrichia oblita
CCGTACTACCTGCAAGTTTTGTCGTGACTGTGCTGTCGTCATAAAACAAAAAAAGCTATGATAGCGTTTCACGCTACGTAATTTTTACGTCCGACTAATTAAACTTGTACGAGTTACAACAGTTCGGTGAACCGTGAAAATAGGAACACGGTGCCTCAAATATCACCTTGCGGTGTCGTTAAAACTCCCTTAACCGGGACAAATTAGAGGTCCGCATAGCCGCATTTATAATTAAACGTTTTCTCCGTCGATGCAGCACAGCGTGCCCTCTAAAATGGTTTCGCGCAGTGTCGAAAATTGAAAACGGGGTGGTCTCGACTTACTAAACGGACGGACGGTACATCTCTGACATTTACTATCTGCGGATTGAACGCGGTTAGGGAACGGTCGTAAAATATTCAATTAGCGAAAATGGAGAACATTTGCAAGTTATTAAAGCTTTAGCTGAGAAACGACAAGCCTGGGATTAGGAAACATGGTAAATTATTTTATGTTTTAGTTCAATTTACGATGTAGAAGTTTTATATGTACCATATGAGCAAAATTATTACGTCGGTCGTTATAATTGGCAAAAATTATAGAACACCGATAGAAATAACACCGATTCACCATCTTGACATATTATTTTTAGTAGACTGAGGTAACATCAGTTAGTACGTATGGGGTATATTTTTTGGCTTCCGCTAAATCTACCTGTGTCAATTCTCTTTAAAGATAACAGATAGTGTGATATATTCTAACAAAAACGTAAAAATTGAACAAAGATGTACGACATGGTAGCGATTACACTGAAGGATAAATATTTATCAGAACATATACGAAGTCAGAATTGCATTACCAACTGCCTTAGTAAGTTTTTCTTTAAAGAGATATAAAGGATAAAAGTGACTACAGTAAGGATACATGTCGTTACTTCTAAAGAAATATGTCGAAATTAATTCTAAAATATTCATAAAAATTGTTATTTTAACATCAAAGACCAAACTTCTACCTAATAAACTTCACTTTTTCTTTGCTTATGGCTTTCATTAAAATGCAAAAACAAAAAGTATCAATTTAAACGATCGGTACACATTATCTTTTTTAAACTTGATAAGAAGTGAAAGATGTGGAAGCAATTGCATTTTATACAAATCTGATTGTTAAAATGTAGAATTTATATTAGGTACTTAAAGATTTATTTAAAATTTTATTCTAAAACATTTTTAATATGTAAATCACTTTACAATATATTAAGCCATTTTGTCAATTTTACACAAATTCTTATTTTAAATTAAAATTTATAAATAGTTATCACTTTTAATTACATTACAAAGCAAAACTTAACGTAAAATATTTGTGATATACAGTTAAGCACCAAATAATTCGACCTAATAGATTAATGCTTTGTAATTGTATTTAACTTCCCTGAAATCGTTTAATTGTATAAATATATATTTTGTTAAGATAAAATTATGCTATTCTTCTATTGCTATTACTAAACTACAATTCAATAGAACATAAACTTAGCAAAAGTATTTCTACTCTACTCTAACAAACTTACAAAATAATTTGGTTTTTCTCATAATAATTAACAACTGTCAAAAATAAAACTCCACTAGTACACACATCAACACATAACTTTACTAGTGACACATTTCAAACGATGTTTCACCGATTTAGTGAATTATGTGTAGCATTTTGATCAATAGTGTTCCATTCTTCTATTAAAGCTTTCTTCAATTCTGTTTTATTAGTTAGTAGTAAACTTTGGGACAGTTGTGTTTAGGGTTTGTTTAGGGCCATTGACTTGATAAGAAACAAATGTATTATCAACACCTAGTTTTATAAATAAACTGATTTTTTTTTGTATACGTATGCTGGGTGCTTAGTTGCAGTGACCCCGTAAGCTGTATTACATGTCTGGCTATTACTGCAACTCTCGCGGTGTAGTTTTTGTGTGTAAATTGTGTTCAAATAACTTTGTGACAGCATCATATTGCCTTTTATAATGCCGCGCTGTTAATCACTTTGCTCCTAACACAAAATGGCAAGTCGATCCGGGATTCAACTCTCTGAAAAATGTCACCGTCCCTCCAGAGAGTTGAACCTCAGCTCCTATCGTCCTCCCACAACGATAGTCAGCCGCCTAACCACTGTGGCCATCGACCCGTTAAGTCCATCCGTATCCATCTTGTTATAAACAAAAACAAATTTGCCAACCCCTGACGGTCTGAGCCGAATCATATTGTGATTAACTGTAGAAGTATCCTGTATATCCTGCATATATATCGGCGTGAATTTAGTTGTATATAAATGACGCTTTTATTATCAATATCAGTTCTACAAATGCCCGCGTTTTCTTTTTGACGTGTATCATTTCGTAAACTAATCTTTGTTTATAATTATTTTCCTTTTCGAAAATATTAGTTTTTGCAAAATCAAAATTATGTTGTCTATCTATAAAGTGCTTACATAAAGCAATCTCAGCGATGATATGTTACGAGGGAGCGTTTTTATATTCGCGGAATGGGGGATAAGGGGTGGAAATAAAAAAACCAAATTATTTTTCTTTTTCAATATATTCACCTGCAAGACGAATACATTTTTCACATCTTTCAATTAATTTATCTATACCCTAATAAAAAAATGATTTCTCTTTATCTACAAAATACGCCGAAACTGCCTCCTTGACTTCATCATTGGCAGTAAATTTTTTACCCCGCAGCTTTTTTTTTCATTTTCGGAAACAGGTAATAATCACTCGGGGCCAGGTCTGGGCTGTAGGGTGGGTGATTCACAATTTCGAAGGCAACCTTATGCAGGGTAGCTAACGCAACGCGGCTCTTGTGGACAGGCGATTCCCTTCCTTGTTTAAATAAACTATGCCACTTGTACAGCATGGTTTTTCCTGGACAATAGTCGCCGTAAACCAATGACATCTCATTCATTATGGTCGCGACTAATTTTCCTTGCCTGGTAAGGAACTTTATAACGGCACGATACTCGATTTTTTCCATATTTCACTTTTCACTCCTGATTATGTTACTTGGTTGACGATAGCTCAAAGATTAACTGTCTAATAACAATGAAACTTCGTATTTATATTAATTATGAGTCGCTGCACAGGCCATGCCCCCAATGCGCCTTATCATCCCCCTACAACCCGCTCATTCCGCGAATATAAAAACGCTTCCTCGTATGTGTAACAGCGCATTGGTGATTGTAAAGTCGTTTTTGAAATACTGTTGACCGTTATAGCATTTGTTTGTTGATTATCTTTTTTGATGGATGTTTTTAAATTAGTGAATACGTGTTTATTGTTGGTAGGTGCGAATGTTATGGGAATGTCTGATATTTTAAATTGTTATTATTGTCTCGCTTTATACTTTTTATTTTAACATTGTCTGTACGATAGTTTCAATAACAAGCAGTAATTCACGTGTTATCACAATAAAGCAAAATTGTGTCAGAGATAGCGTATTTTGTGCATATTATAAATACAGGCAAAGAGAACTTAATGTAATCAATCTACCGAAAGCCCTAATATTAGTTCACCGACAGTCCTACCATAACAAGATAACAAAGATATGTATTGGACAAGTTTTGGAAAGAGGTTGCTACTACATGTAAAGTTAAAAGTAAGTAAATAATACACTTACTATATTAACTTTATGTTTCATTTTTTAATACACTAAAAATTAAAGATAAATTCTGAACTTTGAAAAACTAAAATGGAAAATGGTTACTCGTAAGCTATTCATACCATTGCTCATTTTATTTCGTATAACATATCATAATGCAAAACTGACAACACATTTCTTTCAGCAACAAAATGCTCTTTGTACGTATCCCTCACTGATGCGACCTCTCCTATAGAGCGGTTATTTCTTCTAAATGTGTACGTTCCCAATATCATTTATTTTGTTTTCTATCCATTATAACATTACTAAGGGGTATAAATAGATTTAATAATTGCATCACTAGTCCCAGGATGTGTTTCAATGGCTCTCCACAATAGTCTATATATCATTGTTAATATTCCAAAACTACGTTGAATTGTTTTTCGCGCTCGTAACACTCATTTGCTAAACAATTTTGTTTTTTCTGAGGTTTCTGAGGTGCGACCTCGTCAGTTTTTTTTAAATAAATATATGCCTTATCTATCACTTTTTTCTACACTATCACCGTCATCAGCTGCTATTCAGTCTTCTACACCAAATGGCAGATACCTTGTGGAGAAGGCAAGTAATTTAGGGCGCATACATATTTAAGAAAGACTATATCCAAGGGATGTAATAGGAAAAGGTTTGTTGGAAATAAAGTAGGAAATCTGGAAAACGCGAAATACAACATAAATGTCGGCTAATTATGAAATACAATACTGACGCTTCGAAAGCCGTTTCTTTATATGTATATGTATGTAGGTATGACTTAAGTTTGGCCGGTACATTATAGTCGTTGCAATCTAATTTATAAACGACATAACATTGATTACTGCTTTAAACTTTATTGTTGGATTATCAAATAGATTATTTTTATTGTGATACACATCGAATACATCTCAGATAGAACGGTTTGTAGTAGTTTGTATTTCTCACTTTGAGCCAATGAAATGACTTTTGTCGATACTCTTTCCTTACTTTGTTATTATAAATACTTAATGCGATGCTGAAATACAAACTATCCGTTCTGGTACAAACTTAAGGCTTCTTCATAATTCCTTATAGATACAAGTCCATCTAGAAATTAAAGATAATTTCATAAAATTTTGAAAATATTAAAAATTTATTTATTTGACAGCAACATTTTTATCAAAATTTTGTTTCCTTTAACATAAAATATCTAGACAAGTGAATTAAAAAAAAACTCATTTAATATTCCCTTCAAAAAAGCAGTAAAGAGATAACATATGTTCATATATCCTTTATCCACAAAAAAAACTACCGAAAAATTGTTTTAGGGTGTTGTTCTCTTATCCCCCTTTTTAAGGGCCTGTCAACTCCTGACGACATCACAAGTCGGTGATCCCTTTTAAACGCGAATGGTACATTTCTCTTCTTAAACAAGCTCTGACGTATAGAGCAGCATTCCTATCATCGAGGGAAATACGTTTCCCTTCTAATCGCGCTCAGATTTATCAACACCTTCGTGTAGAGGTCTACCCTAACTGTGAGTTAGATCAATTAGATTCTGGTATTATATATCAGGGCACCCCCACCGATGTGTCATTAACAAATCTGTGTGTATATCACACTGACATCGCGCTCTGCAACTGATCAGTGTCGACACCCCTCATCACGTGCACTAATTTTCTTCGTTTGATATGCGTCTGTGTGTGTATCTTCGGATAATAGTTTGAAACGATGTGGAGGTAAAAAGATTTTGTTATGAAGTATTAAGTAAATTTTACACATAAAATATTGCGTGCCTTTTCGAATTTTTTAGAATATAAATAAGAATTTAGTGATTTGTGCTATGCGCTTACATAATATGTAATCTAATTTTCTTGATAACTAATGGTGTAATGAATTTAGATATCTTATCTTCAAATAATATTATTTTTAATTATGTTCAAAGATGCGAAAGCGTTACAACTTCTATTTCTATATTGACCACAAAACTTTCTCAACTGCTATACTTGAAAGTGATGACTTAGAAGATTAATCTGAAGATATATCGATAGAAAACTACGGTGAACGGGAGTGTACATATTTAACCAATGATTATATGTTAATGAAACACTATATGCTATACATATATGGTCAAAATGTGATATAAACTAATTCGTACCCGCACCGATAATTGTTGTCCTTCGATAATCCGACAGTAACGGGGCCGGGAGGTTGTCGGAATTCCGAAAATGTTGGATTATCAGGAATGATTTTTTTACTGCATTTAAACAGAATGAAGTTAACAAAATTAGCAAACAGTATTCGCACATGTAGTTTATTAAAAATACAAAATGACGGTTACGGTAAGGGTACAAAATGACGATACATACAAGTTTTAAATGAAATGTGGGAAGAAAGTTAAGTTATTTACACGTCTGTCTGTGATTTTCTTCTGCTTATTCTTATGGAGGCAGTCCGTCATTACTTGCTCGTGTATCCGCTTTAACATCAAAATGTTTGAGAAATCTAATTCTTTCTCCTCGGACCAACGAAGTAAAGTTCTGGTTGCCGATACCGTTTCATTACAGCAGATAGTGAAGCATTTCTCCAGTACTGCCTCCTCGATCACTTCGTCATCTTCTGTCTGACTTCCTGGATTATTTCTGCATCTGTCACATCAGTAGCAAGATTGCCCTCAACAATCCAGGTTCTGAATTATTCAATTGATGCTAGCGCAAGTTCCACTTCGGTACAAATTTCAAGTGCAGCCTCCAAAATTGATTCAGAATCATTGGATGCAGAGTTGCATGTTGCAAGATGTGGGTTGTTAGGACAAATATTTTTCCATGATTTTATGAGGGTTGTGCTTTTTACTTGCTCCCAAGTAAATGCGCTGTTCAAAATTGCATCCTTTAGTTGAAGGATTTCAAAATTGCAGTAATGTCATCATTAGGTTGACTCATAACATCCATTAAGGCGCTTTTTGTAATGTGCTTTGAGAGTCTTTATGACGTTTTGGTCCATTGGCTGGATCAAAGCGGTCGTGTTTTTTGGTACGTACATGACCTCAATGTAACCATTGGTAGTTTTAACTTTTAATTCATCCTTGTCAGGGTGGTCGGGTGTCAAGCAACAAGAGGACTTTCACTGATAACTTCTTCTTTTTAATTCTTGTTTAACTTGTGGGACAAAGCTGTTAGTGTACCAATCAAGAAAAACTTCTTTCGTGATCCAGGCACGGCTTTGAGCCATGTAGGTTACTGGTAGAGATTCGACCTTTACATTTTTTAACGCACGTGGGTTTTTTGTAATTTTCTTCCAGAAACTTTTTTTCCTCTTCAGTAACAAATGTCTTTGTGGAGAGCTGACGCCAATGCATACCGGTTTCATCGGCGTTATAAATTTGTTCAGGATTTAGGCCAAGTTCAATGATTTTTGCGTCCAACTTTCCGATGAATTCCTGGATTTCGGACTCGTTGCCAGACATTTTTCGCCACTTATCTGCATATATCGCCTACCATGGCGTTTCTTGAAGTTTTGAAACCACCCGTGACTAGCGCGAAAGTCAGTTTTCTTTGTTATTTACGGTTCCGTTGCTGTTTGAACCAAATGAAAAGAGCCTCTTCGACCTCGGGTATCTCACTTAAGAGTTTTTCCGTTCATGGGTTCATAATCAACAGACTTCATGAATTTTTCAATTTCGTCCCTATTTCTCACAATATCGTAGACAGTAGGTCGTCCAGTGTCATACATTTTAACTATTTCACTCGGAGTTTCACCACGGTCTATTCGTTTAATAATTTCCCATTTTTCAGATAAATTTAATATTTTATGTTTACGTTTTAAACCCGTGCTTGCCATTTCTACAATGCCACTACACGCAATCACGCTATAAAATCAACTACACTATGACACTAGGAACACGCGCACTAGACTGATCTGTCCCGGCAGGGGATTCATGTCGCTACAGATTTGATTTGTTTCCGTCGATAAGACTGCCGGTGGCGCGTCGGACTACTGAGTACGTCGGATTAAAAAGTGTCGGATTATCGAGGGACAACTGTACTTAATTACCTGGTACAAGAAATGATACCAAAATATTGATTCATTCTATGTAGCCCCTTGATGGTATTTATGTATTTATTTCAATCAAATTTGTGTATTGACACACGGCAACAATAACATGGACGCTGCCTTTTGTATAGATCTGCTCAATAAACGTTTGCCAACCTTCTGGCTATGATCGTATTAAGAGTTTTTGTAACTCTACTTTATTTGTCTGTGGTAATATAGGCCAAGCACGAAACTATTTTAAGATTTTCTGCTGAGGATGGAACAGGTCGTAGCAGTTTCCGTTCTATAAATAGCAAACGACAATTTAACTGCAATGATTGAAATATGTGTTTATAACTCTTTGTATCCAATGTGCAAAAATTTTACAGGTCTAGTAATTAATCTTAAGATAAACAAAATGTTACTTTTTTTCTCGCGGTTAATCCAGGTTTCCGATTTAAGTATACATATGCATATAATACCAAAATTAAAAAAAAAGCATTGTATTGTAGACGTTTCTATTTGCATTTTGCATTTGTATACACAAGAAAAGATGGAATCATCAGTACCAACTCATCGTATTCCAAAACGATTATTTTAAAATACACACAGAAATATCAGTAGTTTTATGTTCATCGTGTAATATACTGGAAGTAAGCAAATTTGGTAGTTGTAGATAGTTACCTTAAAGCAAAATAAATCCCAAATTCCTTCTTACTTACTTTGCTTATATTTCTCTTGTATACAGTTAATTGTTTACTTACTCTCCAGGATAAACGCAAAATAAGCAAAGACTCCGCTCGGTTTTACAACAATACACTGTTTATATGTTATTTTTGGGGTATTAAGATGCCCACAAAGTCGTTCTTTTCTGCATTTTTCTCTGCGCGAGTAAAACTGTACAGATAAAACCGAACAACGACTTCGTCCACACACGAAGCGGTTCTTTTGTTCAGTTTTTCTGATATTGCCGCGTGATCAGCTGTGGTGTATACCACAACCATCTTGGCAGTGGCGAGGGCAATGGAAATAAAAGCTGTAAAACGAAAACCTTCAAAACTGGTTAAAGAATGGATGCTTAAACGAAGACTTTTAAACGAATTATGACTAGAACCAGGTGACTGGTTTAATTATTTGTGGGTGGATGAAGAAACATATTTAGAACTTCTTAGGTATCTTACTAACCTCATTAATTCAAAAGCTGAAGAAGAATGGATAACTATTGCTAAAAAAATTGACCATAACTGAAATTTTCCGCATTGTTTGGGAGCTGTGGATGGTAAGCATATAAACATTATGCCACCTCCTCAAAGCGGTTGTTATTATTATAATTACACAGGTTGACATAGTATCGTATTAATGGCAATTGCAAACGCAAATTATGAATTCATTAAGTGCGACTGTGCTACAAATTGTAGAGTGTCTGATGGTGGAGTAATAGAAAACGCTCTACTTTATAAGAAATTTTTTAATGGTACTCTCCGACTATCGCTCAGATCTAAACCAGACAACAGTAGTGAACCACTATCATATGTATTTATTGGAGATGAAGCTATCGCGTTAAGAGAGAACTTTTGCCATTTGGTCTGCAAGAAGTATTAACTGTTCATAATACCACAGAAGCGGCTTGTGCACCGAACCTGACTTTTTAGATCCCTTTAGTTTTTTAATTCTTAGCGAAAGCAAGGACGGCGAGAGTCTATTTCATTTTTGACTGATTCTTTTAAAGAAGATTCGTCTACTTCTTTGATTTTGATAACCACGTCTTCGCAGGTTTATTTTGTTTGTCTCTATTAGAGTATTCTGGGAACTAATTTTCCAAAGATATGGATGACTTCTATAGCGTGCTATGAACTCGATAATAAATTGCTTATTAAAATTTCTTAAATCAGTCATGATGTGTTATTTTTTGTTATTATAAAAGTGTAGCAAAAGTCACGACAGCACTGATTTTCTGCCCTTCTGATCAACTGTCCCTCTCAATCGCAGTGATAGACACACGTACAGACGAGCACACTCAAAACGGACGGAGAAAATCAAGCCGCAGCAGATACTTATGAACGCCAGTAAGAAGGACGATTTTCGGCCACACATAAACCATTGTACCCGTACAGTTTTGCCCGTGCAGGGAAAATTGGCAGAGAAGAACGTTGTTTATGAGCACCTTTACGGATATACTGCATTTTTTATAGTGTAGTTGTAATAATATTGAACTCCAAATCAGTCGCAAAAAAACACTCATGTGTTTCTGTGTTTGTACTGAAAGAAATCTCAGGCTGTGGTATTGTTCATCACGATACATGAGGGTTAGAAAGTTGACGAGATAATAAATAAATCTGATACCTTTAAGGACTATAATAGTCATAAAGTACAGTATGCAGTTCGAAATGATGAAATATGAAAGATACTGAAATCACTTTTAAGCGGTCTTCGTAGAAATGTAGATTGTTTAAATCTTTTTAGACAATTCTTCAACGGGTCACGAACTAACCCAACTTATTTTATTGGTCGTAAAGTTGTCGGCCTTTGCATCCAAAATACAAACTGTGGGATAGTTTGATATTATGAATTGAAATTTGCTTTTAATTTTTCTATACATTATAGAGGTCACCACCTACAGTATTTCTCACGCATTTAAAACGAGATCACTTTAAATTTTTTTAATGAAGGAAGTATTGGTTTTAGCAAAGATTTCGAAGATATTTGACTTCAATTTGATCAAACAGTTTTTTATGTAGTAGTATCAGATGAGCTTTTCTTGGATATCCGTTTTCAAACCATATCGCAAGCTATAAATTATTACTCATCTTGAATTTCCTGTACAGGAAATACAAGTCAAAGATGTATCGCTATTCAAAATTTTAGAAAAAGTTTACTATAACCTGTAACTCAATACTGTGGCAAAGAAGACACACAATTCAAAGATTTGACCGCAGAGTAATTAGCGCAAATGTTGTTTCAGTCAAGGTGATTATGTACTTAATATCTTAATTTATTTACAATTATTATAAAAGATCTGACTCATATAGATGCCAGAAATAAATGCGGGAGTGCAATAAACTCCAAACTTATTTTTATATAAAACATAAAAAATGAATGGTATATGTAATACGATGTTTATACGATAATATAAACTTTTAGTGTTTACAGCAATTTAAGCAGTCTTTCCAAATAGCCAAATGAAAAAAAACTTTGTAGTAGTTTTTATAATATACTGAAATCTTATATTTACACATTTCTTTCCGTTTAAAACCGAATCGAATTTTTATTTTATTCGAAACGAAACATCAAGTTGTCTCGGATACCTTTCCGAAAGCTAAACATACGAAACTAACATAAATTGCTAATAATACGGCTATTTCGAAATATTGCCACTTGCGCTGGAACAATCCCCTGAAACTCTGTTACTAGTGATCTTCTGATCTTTAGAACTTTAGTTAATGGTACCGATAGATATAAACAAAATAAGTAATGCGTTCTACTCTTAGTCAATGTACATATACATCGATTTTTATAACATAGCGACGAAAAAAGTTGAATTGCGAATTGTATTTTACAGAAGAAAAAAAGACCATAGCAAAAAAACAGTATATTTAGTAGTTTTGGCTAGAATAGATTCAAAAGTACAAATTGAGAGAATAAATGGTAAAATTATGTTAAGATGAAAAAAACGTGATAACGTAGACAAATACAGTACAATCACGGGAATCCCAACCCCCAAAAACTGAACATTCTGATGATCCGAACACAGGTGCAATAGCTAAAAATTTTTAGTTTAAAAAAATTTAGTAACAATGAAAATAACAAATGAAAAATAAAGCTTTATTTATAATTAATAACAAACGTTTGATGTGGTATTTTAAACATTATATAATACCTTATTTAGTTGGTACAAAATCTGTTACTTATCTTCTTTTGATGCAAGGAGCTAAACCTACTTGACGAGGCGATGTAATGCCAGCTCCGCATAAATATCACGTTCGTCGGAGTAGCGGCAGCGTGTTGTCGCAGTGTCAGTTGAAGTGCACTAGCGATATCAGCGTGTGAAACAAGATCTGTCGTGACGGTTTCTTCTTCACTTCCTTCGGCACTGTTTTCACCATGGTTCTGGATTATGGAAATTGTAATCTCACCATTGCTTAAATCTTGATAGCCGTTGTCGTCTTCTGCTCCATTCTTGAAGACAGTGTTTCTCTGCTTCTTCGCACCGGAACTGTTTTTGGTTAATTCAAGTAGGTCTTCCATTTGTGGCTGGAAATTCGTTTCTTGAAATTGAAGACTTTCAGCTTTTCATTGCATTTTTCCCACGCTTCTGCAATCCAATAAATAACGTGTCTAATAGTTACTTTTTTAATCTATTTCTACGAACGAATTCATTCCCTTCTCCTTCAATTAGGGTTGTTACCAGCACGGTAGTACAGCTCGATGTTTTGCAGTACACGTTGATCCATGGGTTGCAAAATTGGAGTTACGTTCGGGGGCAAACAAAAATGCCTTAATGTCTTTAAAACGCGCCGAATCAGGAGGATAGGAAGAGGCATTGTCAATTAAAAGTAAGGCTTTGTTTGACAACTCGTTTTCGCTATTAAATTTGGTAACTGAGGGAACAAATTGTTTTTTCGAACCACTCCTTGAATAAATCACCATTCATCCATCTCCTTCGCTGATTTCTACAGAATACTCGGAGAGAATATTTATATTTTTTAAAGTACGAGGTTTTGCGGCTTTACCAATAACCATAAGTGGTAATTTATTAGTTTCCGACGCATTGTTACATGTTAGAACGGTTAAACTCTCTTTATTCATTTTAAATTCCGGAGTCGATGTTTTCTCTTGGGAAGCTTAAAAGCTTTAAAATTGAGACCTGACTCATTGGCGTTGTATACCTGTTGAGGTTGCTGGCTGTAAAAATTTTATCTCAATTTAAGATTCTATTAAACTGTTATGCCTTTTCTTGAATAAATGTCCCGCTGTAGGTACGCCTTTTTGTCTTTCCTGTATGACCCGTAAAAACATTGCTTCGTCTAATTTTTCATATACAGACTTAGTTAAGTTGTTTAGTGACGTTGTTCAAGCGTTTTTTCACTAGTGGTTGCACAATCCGTGATAGCGGCTTTACCAACTCCAAATTCAACTGCTAATTTTGTAGCAGATTCTCTTTTGTCAAGTCGTTTAAGAACTTAAAGTTTTTGATGAAGTGTACACGTACTGTGTTTACGTTTCGCTGACATTTTAAAAACACAATTGAAAAGCAGAAAACCTGTACTGTAATGCAGTAACGCTTAAACGCCACTAACTCGAATCGGGCGGCAGTGGCGGCTATTTTTAGCGTGCGTGACATAGTAACCATGAATCACTGTAGACCAAGGACACTACCCCTCTCTGACTAGTGCTGTATACTGTGCAAATTGCTGCGCCGCTACCCTTTCCACTGCTTTGACAAAGCATTTTAAATTAGTTTTCTGATTCATTTGCGGTATCTAAAAGGTATTTACTAAATTTCCCGGATTATTCGAATTTTCTGAAACCCGAACAAGGTCAGCCCCAATTAGTTCGAATTTCTAGAGTTCTACTGTATGTTAAACTAACTAAGAAAAATTTGAAGTATATTTTTATTCCTCTATCTTCCAGTCAAACAAAACTTTAGCCAATTATCCAAAACAATTTTCAAAGTGCATCCTATTTATTTCTCAAAGAGTAATATCTTACAAAACTGCCTTAACTCCAACGTGTGGGACGAATGCGAATAATTGAAATTAAGTATTGCTGTTTTGACCAAGTAACACAAAAAAATTAGTGTAACAATTTCTTTCCGTGTAGGTTAACCCAATATCATGCTAATAGATTGCACAAATGTTTTGGTTTTTATTGTGTATAATTAATTACTCGTTTCTGTTAATATGAACGACTCAGAAACAAATATATAAAGTATATCTATGGAGTTTGCGACTGATATTGGTTTCAGATGCTTTATAGCACACAACGTGGGGGAGTAAGAATTTTGTATTACGTTGTTTTATTTGGCAACAATACTTAACTGAAAGATTTTACTTGAAAATTTCTCGCATAATGTACTCATTGTTATACCAATAATTAACATGTTAAAGAAACATATTTTAATTTTATGGTTGGCTCTAAATTTAACATTAAAATATGTGTAGTGTTTAGTGCTAATTATAATTTAATATTACAGCTTGACCTATATATGTATGTTGTACACTTTACCAAAAACTTGTTTGATATAAACATGTCCAATGAATAGATTTTTTGTGTTTTCTATTATACTATTACACAATATTTTACATGTATATACTGCAGATAAAACTAAGCATATATGTCTATAACAGTACAGCATATGTTCCCATAACTTATCACCGTGTGTTTGTTTAATTTATTGTTATTCGTTTAAGTCGTAAGAAGAATACGATCTTTTAATGTGAACAACTATTTGAACATACTCAATTTAACTGCTGTCAGTGTCGTGTGCCTTACGCGTAAAACGCTCGCCAATGTGTTGAATTGTCGGTAATATTTAAAGTTCATAATTCTGCAGATAATATATACAACTGAAATTGTAATGACTAGGTTCTCTATAACTGCCAGAGCACAATACTGAACAGAGTCCCATGTGAATTATTACGAGAAGCACAAAAGAAAAATAACAAATGAAAATATAACAGAAGTTTAATTACTTATACATAAAACATAAATGAGATATAAAGCCATACTATTAACATTGCAAATCTTGCCCTAGAACTGCTCTCCTATGACATCTAGCACTTGATCGAGAAACATGGATTTAAATTGCATTCATTAAATTAAAGCGATTGTCGGAATTAAAGCGATTGTCGGATGTATGTACTTATACTGAGACCGTGCTATATATACACATAATCCATTATTATTATTAGTAGAGTCGGCAAAGCGGGGCAAGTTTCAGTGCAGTCCGCAAAACAATGTGGAGCGGCTGTATCAAGGTGAACATTCAGTAACGTTTACATAATCATTTCCAATAATTCAAAATCGTTTACAAATCTTATTTGCAAATTATGTTAAGAAGAAAATGTAATATCTGTTATAATTTGAAAAATCGTCCAAACTTTGGAGGAGGCTGTACCCCAAAATCGTAAGGTACTCTTTCGATCTGTAAAGTTTCATCGAAATCGGAGAGGGACACCCGCCGGTGTTCCCTTGTTAGTATGAGAAAATTTGAATGTTAGTCAATAACGCTTTGAAATAACACATAACTACAATTTTGTATCTTTCAATTCTGTTTAATTCTTCTTTCAACATAGTCACGGGCAGATAGCATAACGTTCCTTATCGATGTCGGAGTTGGTAATGAATAATCCCAAAACTTGCTCCAGAAGGAAACAAATGCTTGCTGGTCTGGTAATGTGAATGGTAGATTACATAGAATAAAACAAACAGCTCTATTAAATCTTAATTATTCGCTAGATCACTTGCCATGAATTGCAGAACAATGTTTTATACTTTTTAGGTGGCGTTCACACTTCCACCTGCTGGTACACGTCAAATAGTTGTCGCATCTTACACATTTAATTCTATCGCCTTCACCTTCTAAATCCGGCGTACTCGCTGTTTCGTTTTTTAGTTTCTTCGAAATACGTCGTTTCCGAAATGTACCCAACTGCGACATTTTCTAAGTATGTGTGTACTGATAAGCACTCACAACGACCAGTGGAATAATGCTGTACAAGTGTGCTTTGATACGGGCGCTCGAGTTTCCGTGTCACCCCTCTACGTCGCTCACCGCACTGCATTGGAAATTGCCCCCTTTGTCAAGTCTAATTATTAGCATCGGAGAAAATTTCTATATATCTCTTTAGACTACCAGCCCCTACCAGCCTTTACTGTTTTCAGGTTTAAATTTCAAAAAGTGTGGCTAAGTGCATTGTGTGTCCCGCCTGTCTAATGTCTAATACAGAATTATGAGAAACAAGGTCATAGATTGAGTAATCGCTTTCCCAATTTGATCTACTCCTGCAGTACTTCAAAACCGTCCGATACAAACATTATTGTAAGAATTTGTTTTCTTTTAAGATGAATGCAGCTGTAGTAGCTTCCTAAGCTGTTTTGCCTGTCAAGACCTCCACTACCATCTCTTGCTGTGTAAATGAGTTATAACATTACGCTGCCGTAACTAATGTTACACTGTTAATTTATTTCCCAACAGTGAGCCGTACCTCAACCGGAGTACTGAGCTCTTGGGAAGCTACCACAAGCACCACTGACAAGATTCGAACCGCGGACCATAAGTATATACTGACCTACCTATAGACAACCGCTCTTATCTCTGCGACTATCGAGCTGTATTGACAGCAATTACAATCTTTATCGAGAAGCAATTGTTCCTATATTTCAAAAGGGAATACAGTATACATAAGTGAATGAAACGTAATAGTGATTAAATTTGTAGTAGGTTCGTGAAAACCCGCTACAATTATAACAAGTATTTTTTGTTTAAATGACTTTTCTAAAAGTTCTACTTTATCTATGTTGTCTGTCTGTTAGCTATGAGACTATGTCCACATGTACCGGAACCTTAAACCATCCTCAATATTCTGCTTTATTAACAAATGCCTGGCTTCGGTTGTAAGCTACATTTAAGTTTAAATTTAGTAATATTATTACCTTGATAATGACACATTAGCTTCGTATTAAGTGTTTGATTAGGATTAGGTGAAATACATAAAATAGAATACTATAAAACGTAGCACACACAAATGCCTTCTTGGACGGAAAGTCGCCATCGAATCATAATAAAAATGTTGATTTAGGGAACTACGTTAATAACGCTTTTTATTTCAGGTGGTAATTATGTGTATTCTATGTAGTAATTATTGTAAATATGTACTCTGTACATCAAATAAAATACTAATAATACATACTACAACAATTTATTATCTGATGATTTCACTGTTATTGTGTAACATAATTTACAAGCAAATCGCTGTCAGTAAGCCTACGTAGTTTTAAAGCTGAGACTACTTCGATATATTTATTGGGTAAACTAACTTACTACAACAAAAATGCAAAATTCTTCAGATTTATTAATATATGTTTCTGTTCTAATTTATGTTATCTATTAGTTTTTCAAAATCCGATTGTAGTTATCTGATGTAATTGTATCAACATGAGTATTTAAAAGAGGTTATGCGTCTTTGCTCTAGAAGCAACATATCTTTCAACACATCTAAGAGAATCCATTTAATGTCACCGATCTGATTTATGTTAGGTTCTAATTAGACCTTAAGTAGTTTGGCAACGGTTCAATGATGCGTAGTAACCGCAAAATAATTATAAGCGTACAAATGAATTGCGGAATTGTGTTGTTAGATACTGAATTTGTAATACCTCCCACATAAATATGGCATATTCTCGTTAGAGAAATGAAATTATAATAAAACATCATTCTATTTATATATTACAATATTTTATATTGCAATTAAGTTGTCAAATCAAGAAAATCAGACACTTGTTTTAGATAAATTGAAACCTGGTATTCTGTAGCTACCAGTTTCGTTCATTATAAATTTTAATCTTAAAGTGTATTAATTAAAGATGCTTTGCTCATCATGAAAGGTTGTTTAGAGAGACCTATTATATTGTGTTAGGCTAGTGGTATATGCCCTGTAAATTATTTATTGCTAACGTACAATACCTGAAATGAAAGGAATACCACGTAGCTAGTCCTTCTTATTTCAGCACAGTTAAATACTGGAATTATCCTACATAAAAAGCTTTTATGAAAAGCGAACATTCAAACAGCAATTACGGAATCTAACTAGAACGCAGATTACTAGAAGATTAATACCGAATGTAGGCACTTTTTATATTTTTGATTTGCTCGAAATGTTATGTGTAAAAAAATGGAATGGTTATTATCGGACGGATAGTCTTTGCGTGATTATCGAGATTTATATCGTATCCTAATTAATGGAAACGAATAAATCACTGAATCGTATTTATAAATGACTGCTTCGTCCACTCAATTCGTTATAAGTTTTATAACTAATTAATTAAATATTCTATATGCTATTAACGATTTTATCTCACAAAATTTGGTTTTGTGTCATGAATCACCAGTTTCATGTGCAAAATATTGTCTAAGAAATAGATAACTCGAACTACGGCAGAATTTTATTTGCTGGAAGTTACTTTCACTGTTTACATATAAGGAATTTGTCATATTATTACACAAACATAAAACCAAAAACTTTCGAGGCTATAAATATATGTAAGTATCGGAAAGTACAATATATGCAGTTATTCCTTTTAACTAAACGCAAACTCCCCTCTAACTAGTTATTCCTTTTGAAATTTTACAGAATTTACCTTTTATTGTGAGAAACTTTCATGCTGGTATGGAGAATGTAACTTATGTGAAATGTAAATGAAGCTATTTGTCTGTTTGTCTTCATAACAAATACCCACGTAGTTTTATACTTTATTTTGATCATTATTCGCACGTAAACCGTCATTCCAAACTTTACTCTGGCAATTCCAATCGAGATGGGATGTATTTAAACTAATTTTCATGGTCTTAGATGTTTCTAATGAGAATTTATGCATCGTACTTATATAGTACTGTTTCCATTTGAAATGTATTTATGCAAACATGTTTTTTTCTCTTGTTATACATTTGGAAGCAATGCAGTAGATACCTCTACTTTAGAAATCAACGTCTATCGCTTATTATCAGTTAAAAGATCTTTATACATCTATAAACTAGACTACTTTTAAATGCGTCTGCTTGCGCTATCAAATTTAAGATCTACAATTACCATAAATTACCTTTATATACATATTTAAAGGTAGCGTAAAGCTTCGACGTAGGTTTTTAAATACTTAAACAAAATCCAGTCTACTTACAGTTACACTCCTTTTTTAAGGTGTTTAAAAGCTAAGGTACAACGAGTACTACTATAAAAAATAGTTGAATTGTAATTGTAGTTAAGAGCAATACTACCCAATATGTACGTATATACTTACAAAGACAATATCTGTATCTATGTTTGGTATTTGTCCAAGTTAATATAGTCATAGGTCGTAACACTGAAAATTTATTTGGGTACAATCTGCATTCTGATAGCCAAAGTGGATAATACGATACAGCAATTCTAGACACTTTACGTGAATCAATCCGAAACATGATGTATACCTTTGCTTTTTTACAATCTTCAGAACAAACGTATATTTTAACTATTAACTTTCAGTGACAATGTAACATTATGATGTGCCGAGAGATTGGTTCGTAATGCCATTGAATGACTTGTAATAATATAGTACATTAAAAGGTACCTGGTTGTCATCTTGACATCCTCGAAAAGTAGAGTCAGATACAAAGTTCGAGTAAAACAAGTGCTTTTTCAGATGGCAGTGCCCGGTTATTACTGTGGCCATATGACTCTATTATAGGCATTATAGGTAAGTAGATTCCGAGTCCTAGTTAGATGTGCTCCACCCCAGGCAGTTTTCTATGCTGTGGTTCTCTACCAGTAGACGCAACGTTTTTTTATTAACACTGTTCTTATTTTCGAGATGATAACTTCGCACAGGCTAATATGAAAAGTATATTTAAGGCACCTCTAGCTAGCGTATTGGTTTTCTGTTTTTTTTTTCTCTATACTAGAATACCCAGTAGCCCAGAACCGTATGACTGCATTCTCACAGCTAGTTTTTGCAGTACCTTAAGGCACTCAAGAATGAGCTCTGAAGCACATGCGTGCTACCCGTCACTATGAACGTTCTTCTATCGGCTCGATGATTTCTCTTCACTAGTAAATGATCAGCTTTCCTAGGTCCAGAGAATTCCCTGACTCTTCGCCTGCCACACTTTTCATGTTTGCTTTATAGCCAGCGCTACTAAATTCTTCCCTATTTGATGTAACCACTTTAAAAGGTTTGGTATTATCTTAAGTAAGTATATACAGTGTGCCCACCTAGTACACGGAAGTCCTATATCTTAGTTGATAAGAGAGATAATTGAATTTTTTTTATTTCACGTGTCTAGTTTTCTCAATATTTACATACCTAAAATAATTCCGATTATACAGGGTGTTCCATTTCCTCTGCACAGACAGAAACTTTGTTTTTTTAAATACAAACATATATTTTTTATAATTTATTTTGAATATACATGAAAAATCAAAGGGACTTTATGCATGGTATTTATATGAAAAAACTGACGGTCTTTGAGATATTTGGTTTACTCTGTTTTTTTGGTAAATTTTTGTCAATTACAATATCACAAATTTTACGGTTACGCTAATTAAAAGAAAAGCTGTTTTTAGACCAAATGATAGGCAATAATGGTTCTTCAAAACACCATATCAGAAACTGACCTACAGTGTAAGGGGTGTCCAGAAAATGTCAAATTTGACGGAGCAAAATATGAAAAATCTCCGTTAATTCAAATGCAACACCCTGTGTATTATTGATCAGTAAAACGCAGAATTAAATATTGTACAACTTTGCTATAGCAGTATTATAGTAAAAAGTGAATAAAGTTATGCATTATTCAAACTTACTGCATTAAAAAAAAACAAAAAACTTCAAAAAATAAGAATACAATTACAAAAATTGTTTAAAGTGTTCCTTATGCAAAAAATAATCCAACTAGTTTGTAATAAGTTTTATTATCATTAGGACCTTATGTATACCTAATATCTTTATCAGTAATTTTTTTATTGATGTAGGCTTGTTTCTACAGAAACTCAAACATCTTTGCAATACTATTTGTTGTGAAATCGTATTGAACGCGAATATTTTTGTAGGCCACTCAAGTAATTATTATAAACTTAATAAAAACCCAAAAAAATAAAGAGATTGTTTGAAGAGACGAATGTTAGACATCGTTCTTTTCTCAACAAACGCAATTTAACTAAAAAATTTGTATTTTTTGGCGAAATTAGTTGCATATACTGCTAATAAACAATCCGCCAGATATTAATAATTGACACTAGTTTCAGCATGATGATGCTCCCTTGCATTTCACATTATTGGCAATATTGTTCATGAATTTGATATTTACTCTTCACAATAATTATTATTTCGGGTTAGGCAACATTAAAATGCCAGATATACAAGTAGATGATTATCGCAACATAGCAAATGTCAAGAAATGTGACAAGAAAATTCTAAAATAGGATTATGTTATGCTGAGAAACCATTGCTGGATATTTCAAACAATCTCTTTAATTTGTTTGGATTTTTATTAAGTTTATAATAATTACCTGAATGGCCTACAGAAATATTCGCATTCAATGCGATTTCACAACAAAGAGAAATGCAAAGATGTTTCAGATTCTGTAGAAACAAGCCTACATCAATAAAAGAACTACTACAAAATGGATAAAAATATTATACATAAGAACCTAATGATAATAAAACTTATTATAAACTTGTTGGATTATTTTTTGCACAGGGAACGCTTCAACAATTTCTTTAATTGTATTTTTAATTTTTGAAGTTTTTTTTTAATGGAGTAAATTTTTTCATATTTTGCTCCGTCAAATTTGACAACATTTTCTGGACACCCCTTATATTGCAGGTCAGTTTCTGACATGGTGTTTTGAAGAACCATTATTTCCTAACATTTGGTCTAAAAATAGCTTTTCTGTTAATTAGCGTTACCGCAAAAATTGCAATATTATAATTGACAAAAATTTACCAGAAAAACATAGTAAGCCAAATATCTCAAAGACCGTCAGTTTTGTCATATAAATGCCATGCATAAAGTCCGTTTTATTTTTCATGTAGATTCAAAATAAATTACAAAAAATATAGGTTTGTATTAAAAAAAAACGAAGTTGCTGTCTATGCAGACGAAATGGAACATCCTATATAATTGGCATTATTTTAGGTTTGTAGATCTTGAGAAAACTAGAGACGTGAAATAAAAAAAATTTCAATTATCTCTCTTATCTACTTTGGACTTCCGCGTACCAGGTGGGCACCCTGTAGATAATTTATTTTAAACAGGTGATTTCATTGAATTCAATTGAAAGTTTAAAATATTTAATAACAATAATACCGATTTATTGGCTAACATCAACAGATGTTCTACTTCCTATGCTTCAAAGATTTGTGTTTATACAAAGAAACTGAACAAAATCATTATAGTCACATAATACTGTGTAACTTTCTCAACACGGGTTAATATACACCAAATCGTAATGTAATAACTCAGGATGTGTCTCTTTGCATTTAAAATGAATTGTCAATAATAAAACTGCTTGCATTTAAACACTGATATACCTGATACTAGATAACTTTGTATACCATTAATTGGGTACCCAGCACCGTCTGCAGCATATACTTATTGCTTTTACAAAAATAGTATGTATTCTAAATTTATACATGCAAAAGCCATAAACTTTAAATCAGTGACTATATTATTATTTCTCCTAAAATGTTTGGCTAACACACTTTTGGAACTTTTTAGGAGCCAGGTGGAGCGACAAAGAACATTGCTGAATAATTATTTAGTAAATCGGCTGCGGTCTATTGTATTGAATTCAAAGTTGTTTCAAATTCAAAATAGCATTCACAAGCATAACGCTTTGTGTACGGTAGTTCGAGATTTTCTTCTCGCATTTTATATTTTTCAAGATAGATATACGACGGTGTTCTTCTTCTGAAGAGCTTTCTCCCCTGAGTTATTTTTTCTTTTGGAGATTCATTAGCATTAGAAAAATGTCAACCTTTTTTCGGTGAACGTAAACGCAAATAGAAGTACAAAATAAATTCTCTACCTCAATAAATAAATATTCGACTACCTTTTCGGTAGAATATAGAAGACGTTTTGGCAACGGTCCAACTGTTGAGACACTGGTGCAGACTGTACGCGAGACAGGTCAACTATGTAAATTAGAGATATCATCACCGGAGCAGAGCGACACAAAATGTCCGTTCCATTTATTAATAATACCGGTCACAATGCGGGAGTTATTTCATCGCATATAAACAACTAATGCCCGTCATATCGTACCACTCATGCTGAATTAATGTGTAATTTTAAGACCGTATGTGTTAATAGAATTATTAGGAGGATAGAAGAATATAAATTATCGAAAATTTGCACAAAATATCTTCTTTTCAGTATACTTTGGCAATAACGTTATGGCATAAGATTCGTTTATATTTGTTCTATATAAAGATCGCTCTATATTTATATTTTTCTAATATCCCACAAATTAATAATTCAACGATTTTTAATAAAATGGGTATTATTGGCATAACAAAATCAAATCAGATATATTTGACATTTTAACAATTTTATTTTTGTACTCGGAAATATTACAAACTTTTATTTATTACAAAAGATACACTATACGTTTAAGATAGGCACAATTGTTATATTTTTGTCTGAATAATTATACCGGAAAAATAAGAATGCGCCGTTTTTAATTTTTAGTTACCTATATCTTGTGTACTATTAAATATTTAAAAAAATAAAAAACACTTTCATGGCCTAACTTCTTCAACTAAATGTGTTGGAAACATCTATTTGTTAATTAAGTTTTGAAATCCCTGAACCATATTCAAACGCGTTTTTCTAAATAGAAACTTAAGACTTTTACATATATGCACTTCGCCATTAATTATTGTTTCAATTATTTCACGAATAACGCTAAAATTTTGGAATAATATAGAACATATCCAGAATACCCTGAAACAACTGTCGAAATCTCGCATTTTCCACCCCCTCCTTTTCCCGAAATTCCACTCCAAAATCTTGGACAATATGATCTCTTTGAGAAGTAATAAATGCGACAACAAGATTGAGTGAAGCACATAATGAAATGGCGGTAGATATAATCAAACTAAAGATAAGTCTGTCACGAGACCTTTTAAATATTTCAGTTTTATTAATAGTTATTTACGAACCAAGTTAAATCATAAATGAATTTTAAAGCGCGAGTTATGGACACGAATTCGCGAAATGTTTCACGCACGAAGTTTGTACAATATTTTTTGTACGAGAAATAATAATAATATATATTGTTAAATACCATCAACTACTAATCTCTTGATATTAATTAAAAAATTTGAGTTGGCAATTGATTATTTGAAATGACATTTAATTTAAAATTATCAAATTCAAAATGGTAATTTATATAATATTTGTTGCTGTTCTGACATTGAATTACATACCTTCCAAATATATCAATTTCTATTTCATTTCCTTTTATTTTCATAGAAAAACAACGAACTGGGTAGCATAGTATTAAGGTTAGGAATTTATGATTTTAAAATGTCACTAAATTAATCAAGTTCCAGTAAGTACCAACTTTATGACTTTTTACGCACGCAAATCGAATCGTGAAATGACAGGTTTTGATAGACGAGTACAAAAAAGTTATTAAATTTCCAGTTTTACTTCATTAGGAAATAATCCATCAATGAAGAAATTATCTTAATTAACTTGATAGAGAGGTTCAGGTTCTTTGTTTTTAACTTCGACCTCGTCATAAGTTACTGTAATGAAGCTGTATGATTTTTTTGTCATCATTTCATTTGTTTTTATGAGCAATTTATGCGGATTTGCCAAGGATAGCACAAACATATTGGTTGTTATCTTAGAGTTATTTCCTTCTAATTAAATAATTATTTTTCAAGCGGTTTTCTATTTATTTTGAGATTTTACTGAAGAAGCACATTTTGTAGAAAAAGTTGCGCTACGAAGAAAAATCAACTTTAAATAAAAATTCTTGAAGTTACTGGAAATTTATATTTAAAACATATTTAAATTTATTACTTGTGTCTACTTCGATGAACATCAATATGTGCCAGCGTTATACCGAGTGACATAAATTAATATGTTGGTTAAAACATCAAGGAATAGAGGAAGGATCCTTAAATAAATAGCACTATTTTCTATCAAAATTTTACCAAACCTAACTATTAAAACTAATGGAAAACATTGGGCAATTGAAAATTTTTATACGAAGAAATAGCTACGGGGTGATAGAAGGCAATACGCTAGGGTTTGCATTGGCATCTCAAAGATATAATACATTTTTACGAATCAAATTGCAGAATTATGTAGATGCTATTCACCTAAATATAATAGGAGATCTGTGTTGACACTAACCCGATGTTCCACTTAACTACATGTAAATTATGTTCAATTATCTTAATGATTTTTTTCCGGGGAAATAAATGAGAAATAGAATTAATATATCTATGTTATGACCTTTATGTACTTAATAGAGAAGTAGATTCAACTTTTCAAAACTTTAGGCATTTAGCTCAAGAAGTTATCTTAACAATAAGTGCTCTTTTTTTCAAAATTATCGAAATTTACTTAAGTAAAAAATTAAGAACACGAAATTATAGTTTTTTCAATTGAGTTGGCCTTGAAGTAAGACTTCCTGTTCGATTACTCTTTAAACCAAAACTGGATTTCACTAATTTTAAACCTTTCAGAATAAGCAAAGTATTCATAGCACCGTGCAAATTTGAAACAATCTGAACATATGTAACAAATACACCTTTAAAACTTTAACCTTAACTTGGCAACAATTTTGGAACTGCATGTTGTACTGCCCAATTTTTAAAATGTATGTAAAAAAGTATTTTTCCTGTCGAGTAAAATACATTTATTCTAATGCCTATTTTCGAAGTGCAAAAATGATAGAAATAGTATATATTTGCAGTTGACTTATGGTCAATTCTTCAAAATGTATCCCAAAGTACAAATTGAATATCGTCACATTTCATAAAATACTTGAACGGATTTTAAACTCTGGTAACGTAGTGCAAGCTAAATCAATTTGCCTCCACACTATGGATATACCTCAGAGTTTAGAAAATGAGTAAAATCCTGAAAATATAGCTACATTTACAACGTTCTAAATTTTCAATTATCCATTAACTTCAGTCACCTGATTTTTCTATGGTATAATAATCATCTACATTTTAACATTGACCAGCAAAATATTAAGTACGGTTCATCCCGATAAAGTGTGATTTCACGTGTATGATCGGAGGACAAACAATAATAAATTGTTTATAGCCTTTTTTCTCAGACCATTTGATTAGTGTAGGTTTGTGACTTTCAGAATCAACTTCATTATTTTATTCCCTTATTTAAATATATAATAGTTTGCAATTCCATAAACAATTTTGCAATTAGTACAGTGCCTACTCAATTGAAGAAGCAATTATTAGTGTAGGACTATGTGATCTTAAATAATTATGAATAGAAGAATATTTGATGTTTGGATTTTTTTGTTAATAATGTATTGTATCTATGTATCTTTAGCTACTCAACGAATATTAGGCGGAGTACTGTTGATCAACGTGTGAATAGTATTTTAGTCTATTTGCTTTTAAATTCAACGGCATAAACTAAAAACTTCAGTTGGCTCTTAAAATTATATTATGGCATAAATTATGGTCATATTAATTAACTCTTTATATCAATTGTCATTGATATATGTAAACTCAAATCTTGTCTGTATGACAACATTTTACTAATGAAATTGTTTCAACTAGAAGTCATTCTCCAAGACATACAAACAAATTAAAATAAATGGAGATGAAAATATATGACGGACGGAGATATAGAAAATTTTAAATAGACTGAAACAATGTAATTGCATTCCTTTTCTGTAGATAGTTCCGTGCAGTCTATCCAATGTTCTTTTTTATGTCTTATGGTGCTTATGTGTGATATTCTGCAGTTCATGTCCAAGCTATATGCAGTCGGTATTCAAGTTCTATATAAGGAACATAATATTCAACATAAAGAATACGAGTTTTGTAGCACATTGTATAAAATATAATCATATTTTTCTGACAATTGTAAACTACCACATTCTTTACATAAAAGTAAAAAAAAACTTACATTTTTAGAAAATTTTGAAATTAAAACGTATTTACAGTACAGTCAAGTTTTGAGTTTAGATTAATCAATTAGTAAAATGTGTTACCAAAAGGTGACTCTAAACTCTATCTAAGTTGTGATTGATGATTTTATTATTTATGACTGGTGAATTTCATATTCTTACCCAGAACGGATATGAAATTATATCCGCCGACGTAACTACAGTAGGTTACATTTTCACTTATTCAAAAATAGTAGATTTTAATACCGTAGTAAATAGTCTAGAAGGAACTGCATCGAAACAATTATCTGAGTGTTCCATATATCTGAAAGAATTGAGATTTGGTATACTCTATTTTGAAATTCAAAATTTACATTTCGTTTGGACAGCATGTATGAAGCAAAAAGAAATTGTTTCTTCAAGCTAAGCAAATATGCGGATATTCTTCATTTGCACGAATTTAGTCACCTGTCTGTTGTAGTGGATGTACTTTATTGCTGCTTGGTGCAGTGAATGTAGTATACAGAATAACGAACTTTTGCAGGTATGTACAGTCAAGTAAAAGAAATTTGTCTCCCGTTCCAAATTATGGATATTCATATCTTTTTTCAGATGCCTGATCCGGCCCTATTCTTTGGTTATCTCTGAGCACTCAGATAATCAAACCTATGTTAATTGGCCGCATATTCAACGAGATATTGATGTTCAAAGTTAGGAGGAGAGACATAGCTTTCATTGTATATATACATATAGTTAAAATGAATTGCATGACATTACTTACTAATACAGTCTTTTTCCTTTGCTTTTCCTCTTTTGTCAATTGCTTTTCAAAATGTGTCTAATGCTTTTTCAATGATTCTGTACTAGTAGGCTTGTTTTGTCAATGAAATTCCATATTTGTCAAATGTGTTTCCGTATTTGTCAATTGAGTTTCGCAAACATTTTACGTGTTTAAATATTTGATGTATTGATATGGTCCGCTTCTAATGCTTGATCTATTTTTATTGCATTCGCCCGCGGGGTAAATTCCGACAATATACTATGAGCGCCTATTATAGGCATTTCTTTGTTTTTTTTATATTCGCATTTTTCGACGTTTTCACATATGGAAGGTCTATTAAAAATACTCGAGCATCAAAAATAAAAGCCCAATTAAGAGGACGCAATTATTCTGTTGCTGCTGCCATGAACATTAATTCCTTGTATGTGTTTCAAATACAAAATATGTCCTACAATGCAGTTCATTTTTCGGAATATCTTCCAACATTAATTAACCATTTACATCAGGACGGTGTAGAAGGAGCATATCTTATTATTGACAACGTTATTTTCCAGCAAAATGATGAACTATTGGCCCTCATTAGAGCTCATGGTCATTTTCCAGTGTTTCTACCAGCTTATAGCCCATTTTTAAATCACATTGAGGAAGTCTTCAGCCAATGTAAACAAATTATACGAAGAGCTCAACTGGCGAACGAAAATGAACTATACGACGCAGTTCATAATGCATCTGAATATATGACCCCACAAAACTGTCTACATTATATACAACACATGGAGTCTTATTTACCAGATTATTTACACAGAAATTACATTTTAAATTAAGTTACATGTATTAGATTATGTATGTGTTTATCATACATTTAAATAAATCCCTTACTCCCTCTAAATATGTATAAAATATGTAATATAAATAATAGGGGAAAAGCATTTGACATAACGGGAAAGTGATTTTACAAGAGAAGAATCTCATTTCACAAACAAATTTGGCGTTTGCAGAACGAGAAAATCATTTGACAAATACGGAAAAGCAATTGACAAAAGAGGAAAACCAAAAGAAAAAGACTGTATTAAACTGTTATAAACCGCAGATATTGTATCTTTACCGCATATAATATATTTACTAATACATTTATGTAGGTAGTATTGTACGTCCTCATCAAATTGAATGTAAATTTATCAGCCAAGAATTTCCATACAGTCAATAAATGCTTTGCTTTAAACCAAATTTGAGTACTCCGTAGAAGTTAATTAAAAAAGTAATCTTTTTAGAAAAATTAAATTCTCTTTAAAGTATAGCCTTTAGTTACTAACTAGAAATGTCCATTTAATTAATGATTCGCATTTAATTTGAAAAGGATGATACATACGTTCAAATGTCTCCACTTGGTTAAGCTAATAAAGAACATTTAACTCATCAATTTATTGTTGATCTACCATCTAAGGAAACCCTGCCGATTTGGTAATTGACCGCAACGCCTTATTAATTAAATCCAGACGTAAAGCAACACTTTATGGATCGAAAAAATTCGCAACGGGACAATTACCGCAAATGTAAGTCGTTGGTTACACTTCACCCCGTCTTGTCAATTAGGATCAATCAGATGCAATTTGTTTTCGCGTTCAACAAGTGATGTGTTCACGGACGACTCTATATTATTTAATGTACGAACACTATTTCGTCAATTGTTTTCGAAAATTAACGGTGTACGTGACGCGAAATAAGAGCAAAAAATTATTTTAGGTCGAGACTTAAGCGCAAATCGCACGCACCCATGATAGAAACGTAATTATCGTTTGTTATATACTTGAGTAGTTTTTACTTATGAGCAGGGTCCATAAGAAATAGAAAGCAGCATTGAATAAATATACACCGGTCGATACCTACTGTACTGAAATGTAGTCTTGTACATCACGAAGAAGTGAAACTGTTGATTTTCAAACAACGATGTATACACAAATGTACTCTCTGATGTAGGTATATATCAACAGTTTTGAACTAGCAACCGTGTATATGCTCCAAAACGGTTTCCAATACGGCTTCCAAACTCTAATACGGCTTATTTGCCTTGTCATTAATATTTCAATTGTTACATGTGAGCGCAATATTTAACATATAGCAGTTAACTTTTCTATTTTTAAATTCTAAAGAATCAGGCAAATGAACTTTATAACGACGTTTTCCCATTAATATTTCTTACCTCTTAACTTGCTTACGCATTTTTTGTATCAATGAAAATTGGCAAATGGGAGTTACATTTTTGCGAATGACCACAAATTGAGTAATTGTCAATTTATTTTTCCCATTCTTCACACAGTCAATACTTCCTAAATTCTATTACCTTTCGTCAAAAGACAATAAAAATGAATCTGGTATTGCTGAAGTATTTCATAATATTTTGTACCTTACTTTCGTACTTCTTTAGTTACTCTACTGTATTATTTGTATACATTAAATATACACACATAATTAATTGTGCAGTAGATAACTTTATTTTACAGATCTACGGAGAGTGGTTTTCAGTGGAAAATATAGAAACTACAATAGACCCTTTTCTAAAAATGAATGCCACAACTTAGTGTGCTACTTACTGCTGTACCTAAACATTTCAATTTGGCAGTTAGTAGGTGGCAATTTGTTTCACTGAAAACGCATATAAATGTGAATTGCAATTACATTAACGTTTACAATAAACATAATAATAAGCAGTAGTACTCATGCTTCCTGTAACTGCCACAAGCTGTTAGGAGATGCTAAGGTGTGGATTATTATTAAGTCTAAAACAAGACGTGTTTTTGTTTATTTGTCTTACAAATTATTATGTAGTTAGGGGAAAGTAACGGCTGTCACAACGTTAACTAAACGTAGATGGAAATGATTGTAAATTAGTGGGGTGTTTTATGGGGCTAAAGTAAGTAAAATGGGTTAACCGCATTTTACTTAACCTATCTCTTACGTACTTGGTTTCCCGCGTTTTGGCCATGTGGTCTGATGTTTGTGGTGACTTTTTACCGCAGTTTTAATTAATTCCACAAAATATTTTGTGTTTTAACTTGTGATGTGTGCAATTTAAGGGTTTTTTTTGGTATCTACGGTTAGTTATTATGTACTGTCGATATTGTGACTATAAACTAATACTGCATTATATATTTTGTATGATTAACAGCGCAGCATTATAATCAGCGAGATAGAAATATGTATAACAAAGCCATTGAACATATTTTACATACAGACACCTCACACAGCAAGAGTTGCAGTGCCAATTAGACAAGCAATACAGATTAAGAAAACTAGCAGCCACCACAAGATAAGAAAAAGATTTAGAGGTTGTACTGCAGGTAGTCACCTACTAATAGATAGATAGACGCAAAATTTGGTTTCACCTTTAAAAATAATAGTATCATAGTTACTGGGAATCATTATATGAAGTTTTCACACTAACCAACCAGCGTAATCATATGAGAACAATCAGCTAAGATGTGACCTGATGTTGGTTGGAAGTATTTTAGAACTTTAACTTCGTAATTACGGTTATGTGTTGTTATAACCGTAGTTTAATAAATGTTATACTTTGTATTGGATAAAAATAAACAAGTAAATAACAGATCATTGTTTCTGTGAATATGACGCAAAATACAACATATTAGCGACAAGTAAATAAAAGAAGAACTCAAACAGAAAAGAAAGTAACATCTGACAATCATACAGAACAGAAAACAATAAAACCAACAAAAAAACAACTGCAGATAATATAACAGCACAATTGATTTAAGATATGAATATCATCAGATAATACTGTTGAAAAAATCAAAACCGATAGCAACTTTTGTTGACATGTTGGTGTGTATAGATACGAGAATGGTATAAATACAGTAGTTAAAATATTTCAAGGCATAATTAGTCAAACATTATAAGGAATACTAAACGTATTAACATAATTGAGAATATTTTGGTATCTACCACAGTCAACGAAATGGATGACGGTGACTTTCTTCAGGCGAACCTAAACATTGTTCATGAATGGTGCAAAAACAATAAACTCATTTTAAATATGTCCAAGTGCTGTTTTGTGAGATACATCAGAAGAGTGGATGCTTTCAGTATTTCTTACTCCATCGATTCTTGATCTTGGTGTGATTTTTCATGCAAAACTTAGTTTTAATAATCACGTTCTACACGTCAGTGCTTAGGTATTTAGGATTTATATTTAGAATGAGCAGAGATTTTAACAACCTCACTGCAATCAAGTAGTTATATTTTGCATTTGTGGTTGGTAAGCTAGAATATGGATCCTATATGGTATCCTATTCACGATGTTCATACTAACGCCGTCGAACCAGTTCTTGAAATACTTGAACTTTAAAACAGATGAAGTTTACCCTGACCGCAACACAGAATATCAACATCTAACAAGACACATGTTTGAAGTTTTATCTACTAGAATGGAAAGAACTACTGCAATGTTGATTACAAACATAATTCGTAATGTAGTAGATCGATAGGAGCATCATTTTGCCAAAATAAACTTCTTGGTGCCACAGCTAGTGTCCAGAACTCCTCAGTCTTTTAGAATACCAACTGCCAGGACTATGTGCTTTCAAGAGCACCAATGGTCTGCTAATAATGCTAATACATTTTTTAAGGAGGTATTTACAACTTAAAACTGATTAATAACCTTTAGAGCTACGTAATTATTCTTTTTTATATATTTATACTTGTATAATAATATTGAAATTATTGGGAATGTCGGCCTGTCAGTTATTAAATAAAACCCATTCTATCGATCTTTTCTCAATATTTCATAATTTATTAATTACTTCATCAGGAGAATACTAGAACAACAATTATGTACAAGTATGTATATTTTTTATCCATGTATGTATTATATATGTGTTTATTTTGTCCTATATTGGATTTTTTTCTGTTAAGCAAATATATAAGGTATGTATATTTCTTTTGTAGACGTTTTCGACCCGCAGGCCAAACAATAGGCCGCTTGAACCGCCCCTGTCTGCACATCCTTGGAACCATCATTCATGACGGGGTGCCTGAGCTGTCTTAGTTGGTTTCTGCAACACCTACATCTCCCGTCGCTCACTCAGTGTTAGGATTAGGAGTTCGGTGTATTGTCCTCTTCTTCTGAACTTGCCTCCGCTACCTGCCTTTCCCGCTCGTCTATTTCCTTATTCTTCATTATGTTTCTTATTAGGCTGTGGGTATTCCTCCAATTTTTTTCACTATGTATCATATTGCTTATCAGATTGTCTGGGGTAATGTGGTTTTCAAGAGTACGGTTCGTCTTTCTTCTTTCCATCAACGGCACATAAAAACCGTGTGTGCCACCGTGTCTTCTTCCCTGCAGTACATGCATACATTGGTATTGTCTTTGGCGAATCTAAGGCCCTATGCTCTAAATACTCCGTCGCTACTTAGGGCCTACGAGAGGTGGTAGTGCGTGTTCCTGAATTTACATCTGAGCCAAGGATCCAGGTCTGGTATAAAGCACTTTTTTGTTGGGTTTTGCTCCCGTCTCCTCTGCCACTTCTCCGCTGTGATATTTTTATCTGTGGCCTTGCAATTATCCGCCATTTTCGTATTTGTATTTCCTTTCAGGTGCAAACAGGTCTGTTGGTGGTATCCCGGTAATCACTTGTAGTGCTGCCGTTATATTATTATTACTATTATTGTTATTATACCGTAAGTAGATCTCCGGAAGAGCGACACAGACATTTGAAGTACGCGTTAAATATGCTCAGGGCAAAGAGTTTAACAATTAATCCGTTTAAGTGCATCAGGTTTTTTGGATATATTTTTATAGATGCAGGAATTAATTCTAAGTTAGTACACAAAAAAAACACCAAAAGTTATGGTTTCCAAGTATATATTTCTTAGTAAACTACTAAATAAAATTGCGCTTTACGTGCCAACTAATTGAAAAAGACTACATCGACAAGGATACGCCACGTATTGTTGACTTTATTTATTCAATAAGTTCAAAGTATTTTATGATTGATTAAACATTTTCTTATCGCATATATGACGATTACCAGTGGCATAATGAAAAATCTAGGTTGCCCAATAGAAAATGTAATAGAAGGTACAACAAAAGAAGATTACCCAAGACTCATTAATGGCATGACAAGTATTAGAACACAAAAACCTAATTACTTGTAAGTAATCTACACTTCTACTACATGCAATTTATCTGCATACAAGTTAGATTGTGGTTATCTATACGCAGTGTCACACAACTAAAGCTTGTATACAAATACCAATTCATAAACGCAAACGAGCATTTAGGTCGCGTATTTTTCTTGTATAGCTCCGTTTACTGTAACCATTTTATAGTTTTTCTATTTCAACAATATGCACTCGTACGTAATTATACGACGCAATTACTGCTAGTATTCGCAATAAGTTCAGTACAATAATTGCTGTCTGTATAATTTGGGTTTAGTAAAATTTATTTGTCATTAACGACTCTTCTCTTTCACCTTGTGTCTTGTAGTGAAATTTCCCATAAACATTTGTTGCATAATATGTGGTGAATGTGACATTAGAATTCATAATTAGAGTGTAAACAGTTTGTAATTAATATAATTAGTATACAACTTGTGATTATAATTTAAGAAAATATACACAAACTGCTATGCTATACTGTTCCGAATTAATTAAAATTGTTTACGTACCATTTGTCAATCGAATCAGAAAGTTAAGATCTAACATAAGTGAATACACGTGTACTAAGTATATCTACTTAGTATTAGAATGAGACAAATCTGCAATACGTAAATCGACATTAAAATTAATGATTTCATATCTTGTCACAAATTCGAGCCTATCAGCTAATAATTTGAAATATTAATGCATTATCAATATGAACCATTTTTAATAGTAACACTACATAGTAATGTCATTAAAAATATTTGAGAAGAAAGTATTGAATAACTCCAGTAAACCAGTTTCATTTTATCAAATTACAAAAGTGATATTAAAAGTCGTATTTTGCGTCTAAATTATTACGTTGATGTAATAAGAAAGGCAAAGGTATTAAATTAATAATGCATGTAACTACAGTACTCAAAACCCTATCAGTTTAATGATATCAACAAAAACAAAGTGCTAGTACCTAAACAATTGAAAATTAGATGAAAATATAGTTACCGGAAGAATAAATATTCATATTAATATACATTGTAATCGTAATAACTTACCTAGAGATAAGAATGATAAATTACACAATAGATGTCACACAATCACCAAAATTATCCAAAAATAACCACAAAATATATTGATGGAGGTAACACTAACATACAAACTAACTGAAGTTCTACTAAACGAAGGTTCTCGACTAAACCTATAGGCTGACATACAAAAAAGAACTAATATCAAGCTGTTGCTGAAAAATATGGTAAACACGACAGAAAAAGAGCAGCAAATAATAAATACATATGCACATACATATGTAATAAATACATACGTATACAAGTACGTATCTTATACTAATAGTTTTATTTTTATTTTTTCTTTAAACTATGTACAGTTTTACTTTCCCTTACAGTCGTAATAATAACAATAAAAACAAATTTATTCTCGCACGTCAGGTTTTGGTACAAACTTTCTGTTTTAAAATGTTTTTCATTTTACTTTTCTTTTATACCGTTCTACGATAGTTTTTTGATATCAAACTCCAACAATAATTAACCAACAGAAATGTCTTGATGAAATCTCTCGACGTGTTCATCACTGATGTCGCCGAGGTTCGGAGCAAAGAAATCCAGGTGCGCGTGTAAAAAATGTATTTTGAGGTTCATGTTACAGCCCAGTTCATGGTAACTAAGAAATTTATTAACAATTGCTACGTAATTGTCTGATTTTTTGTTTCCTAGAAAATTTTGGATCACACTCTTAAAAACATTATAAGAACCACGTTCCAAGTCGTTTAAAGTCTCTTCAAACTGTGCAGTTTGTTGTAGACGTTTAATTTGACCTCCTACAAAAATTCCCACTTTAAGTTTTGCATTTGAAATATTGGGAAATTTCTGTTGAAGGTATTGGAATCCACGACCATCCTTATCCATTGCTTTGACGAAATTCTTTATCAAACTTAATTTGACGTGCAGTGGCTGAAGAAATATTTTATCAGGTTCCACTGGTACCTAATGAAGTATATTCTTTTGTCCAGGAATATACTGAGGCCTGACTGGCCAATCTTTAGCAACCTAGTGGGGATTTTTCGGTCGACTCTCCCACTCACAAAGGAAACAGCATTGCTTTGTGTACTCCAATTGTAAACCGAGTAGAATTGCTACAACTTGAAGTCAGCGCTGAGATCCCATATTCTCATAAGTTTCCTTCATATGGACATCGTCGCTAACCGTTGGATAAACGTTTCATATGTGAAGAACATAGGAAAAGATAGCTTCCAAACTCAATTTCGAAGCATCGATAAAAAGGCCCCATTCTTCTGGGTTGTATTGATGACCTCATGTCAGCAACAAATCATCTACATTATTGCAGAATGAAAGACCTTCGGTTGAAAAATACTGTGACAGTTCTTTCTGGCGATTACAATACCCAGAAATATGTGTGCTCATTGATAACAGTTTCTAGAGATGACAAATATTTATCATTGCTTGTCGATAATAACTCGGCAATTTCTTCCTCTGCATCTATAATGGTATATTCTTCACTCGAAACACATATAGGTCTTGATACTGGCAAGGCTACTGAATGAGGTGCTGCACGAGTAACAGACGACACACTAGCGTAACTAATCTTGTTCTTATTTTTGTTGGACAATCCGAAAGTTTTCGTGCAGCAAAAGTAGCAATCCGACAAATGGTCCGTTTGTTTACGCCGAACCATAGATCTTGCAAATGACATAGCGCTGTTCTTACCGTTTGACCAGCTCCTCAGAGTAACAGCACACCGTGCCCAGCAAATGTGACGGGTCCATTCCTTGTCCTGATATTTAATTTTTGGACCAAAATAGTGAAAATATAAATTTTCTATTAAAGGTGTAATATTCCATTTATGTCGGGTAATGAATTCTCCACATACAAGCATGGGACATTATGAAATAAAAAGACGTTCAGCTATCACAAACAGACTTAAATTGAATCTAACGAGTCGTGCGTAGCTCCTTATATACCAGCACAGCTGAAAATCTACAAATTCCTAATTTCATTGGCTTCAGAGCGCAAATGGGAGTGATTTAAATGCTGTATCTAACACTGTAGACATGTGAAAGCTATTCTTATATTATTTTCGCCTGTTTATCAGTAAGTTGGTGTTTTTAAGACAAAATGGCTTAGAACTATGTGTGTGAGTAATGTTGACAACTTTTGTTACATTTGTGTAGAATTCGAATTTGCTGCACAAAGAGAAATATCACCCTACAAGAACTGCCTACCATACCTTTCTTGTAAGCTTGCCGATCAGGATAAAGCATGGATCCGACGTAGATCCTGATACTATTGTGCAACAACTTTACGTGAGTGGCTAAACGGAAGAAGTACAGTATGACATTTGATATTTTATATAAATAACTGCTATTTCTGGTATTGCTTGTAACTTCATAGTAAATAAATTATACAATACAATAGCTGTATTGTTGTATTGTAAATATTTACTTCAATCTGACACGGTCAAAGAAGAATTGAAGTTTATGATGGTGTAAGGCCATCAACATCCACAGATCCAAGTTTCATTCCGCTAACAAATGAACAAAAACCACATATAATAACTCAAAGTGAACTTAATAGCCGGGTACGTGACCTCCGTGACCTATCTCTAGGTGCTGGGATCTAGATTACTGTAATGGAATGTTTTGAAAGGCAACGTTCTAGTTTCAGTCATCAACATTTGCAAAAATTTTTCAAAATGAATACTACTCTTGTCTTTTGCAACGTTGTAAATGGGATTTTGACAGCACAAAGGATATATTACTGGTAGTTGTGTAACACGAAATTTAATGGTACAATGTGTATAATTATTACGACTTTTCGACTTTTTTCAGTTGTTTGAACTATCATACATGTTGGCGGTTAGAATAAATTCCTTACTAGTGTCTCAATTTAAAAATATTTGACAGTGTGTATGATATTTATAAAAAGATAATAGAACATCCTATGTTTTATTTAATTTAAAAAAGTCCACTCAAAATTACAGCAATTTTATTAGTCATATCTCATACCAAGCATGCTATTAGTTGAAGATACTGATTGCTGAATTACTATATGTAGATGTAAATTCATTCAAACGGAGAAGAGTTGAAGATTGTATTCAGGAGACCGAGAAATTATGATCTTTTCAAACTATTTTCAAATTTTCCTCTACATAGCTTTAAGGGGACCCAGCAACATTCTGTTGAGAGATATTTAAATGTCTGTAAATTTTGTGTAGTTCTATAGTAGATATGAGCAATTACGTTGGTGACACTTTTGTAAAATTTTGATTTTTATAGTTAGAACTGGTTGGAACAATAATAAACTTAATGATTATCCCAGTTATAACGGTTTTTATTGTTGTTCATTGTTAAATAGCGTGTGCTTAATAACCACATAAGTCCCAAAATTCAGTTACATTAATCACATTTAATTAACTTGTCACTTACGTCTATCTAAAAATTCGCCTTGAACTTTGCACGGTTAAATTATGGAAAACTGACTAGGTACCATACTACTTTGACACCTACGTTTACCTAGTTGGTAACTTAATAATAACACACAAGAATTAATTAAAAGAAAAAAAAAGAAATAACTTGCAAGGCATCTGTATTATTTATTAAATGAAATTACATACATATACATGCAGTAAGCAACTTTTACCTAATTACATAATTTTTAGTGAACGAGTACAAGATTACACTGACATTGGAATAACCAATAATAACATGATAATAACTTAGCCATTCTGTATAATTAATCATTATATATATGTACTTTCAGCACAAAAACACAAGTAAATACATATATATAAATAGTAAATGGTTAACGATTCGTTCATTATGGTAAACTAATATATCATCTCATCGTGCCCTCATATATGCAGATATATGAACATATGTATACATTTGTTGTCAAATCATGCGGTTGTTGATATCTTTATTTACACTTTATATACATTTGAGTCGGTAACACATATTCTTGATTAATAACCCGCAATTTGTTCTAAAAATAGTCTGTCATTATGCTCATTATGTACCGTACGAAACCCATGAATGAAATATGTACAGGTATATTTTTTACTCTACACTAATAGTAAATACACTACGTTATATTGAATGAACCATGTAGTAACAACTTAAAAGCAACGTGATACTTTTGTTTATACTCATTCCTCACAAATTACTCAGACTATTTAACACTAGCATAAATTTTTAAAATTGAACGAATTCTCGGAATTAACACAGGATTATATTGCTACTACTGTATACATAAGTAGGTATAGTATATCAACAGCCAAAAACATTATAAACATTAGGTCACTGTTAATTCGTATTATCAATATTCATAATGAAAAGTAAGTTTGGCTCCCCTATATTACAATCATTCAGTTTCGTTACATTAGCTTGCTTTATCCACAATATTAGTTAGCATAGTTGTTGTGATGTTAATGACAATATGTAGGCTCTACAACATGTATTTATGTATCGATAGCAATTGCTTCGCACACTTAATGTGTACAACAACCATAAAATAGATGAAGAAAATATGGTGTGTTTAAAAGTTGTAAATTGGTTATAATCGTCTATGTTTTCGTTAGACCGCCGTTAACATGAAAAATTAACTTCTTAGTCATGTACAGTTATTCACATATTAATGTATCTTTAATAACTTAAATTATGGGCTATCTCCTCTAATTAATTATAAAATTTATATATATATTTTCTGAATAAATTGGTATTTAATTATTTATTGTTTTATTGACCTACAAGTGGAAATAAATCAGGACAAAAAGGATTAATTATAAAATGTATTGGCTATGATGCACACGACATTGTTTCTTTTGAAAGGCTTCAATAAATCGTTATACGAGGCCTGTCTAAAAACTATCCGACTTTAATTTTGTTCCGCGCAAAGTACTGATTCTAAGGCGGCGCCACAGTGCACGGTGGAAGGAGGAACCTTAATGCGCATGCTTGATTTTTTTCACCGCGTTCGCTTGTGCAAGTCGCTGGCTTGTGAACGTCCAGTAAAGTGCTGTTCGTAGTGTTCGTCGGATTTAGTTTTCTCGCAAGATGACTCAACGAATTAAGCACAGATATTGCATCAAATTCTGTCGAAAGCTTGGTGATTCTCAAAACCAAACAATTCGTAAGATTCAGGGTGTTTGGAGAAGATGCAAATTAACACAAATTAAGTGGTTCAACAGATTCAAACACATCAGCGGAGAGTGAGCAGCGTTGTGGCAAGCCTCAAACTGCTCGGAGTGCAGATGATGTTGAGAGGGTACGAAATTTGGTGATGGCAGATCGTCGTTTGACAAGCAGAAGAGGTTGGAGTGAGTAAAGATTCTGCACATGCAATTTTGCGTGCACAGGACCTTCTGGACACCGCCAACACTGATCCTGGATTTCTGAACACCGTGATAACTGGAGATGAGTCATGGGTGTATGGATACGACCCAGAAACAAAAAGACAGTCATCCCAATGGAAGCATCCCGATTTTCCAAGACCGAAGAAAGCGCGGCAGGTGCGAAGCAAAATCAAGGTGATGCTGACTGTTTTTTTATGTCCGTGGAATTGTGCATCACGAATATGCATCAGAATGACAAACAGTTACAAAGGAGTACTATCAAGATGTTCTCCGGCGACAAAAAACCAGACATGAGACATGCATCATGACAACGCCCCTGCACATTCATGTCAATTGATCCACACTTTCGTAGCCAAACATGGAACCCTCCCTACTCTCCAGACCTGGATCTTTGCGACTTCTGATTGTTTCCAAAATTGAAAACGCCACTGAAAGGATCTCGTTTTGAGAGTAGAGAAGAGATAATGCGGAACGCGGCGATAGAGCTGAACACCATTCCAAAAGAAGACTTCCAGAGATGTTTCCAGCAGTGGAAGGATCGGTGGGCTAAGTGTGTTCTGCAAGCACAACGGGTCTACTGTGAAGGGGATTAGGGTCTCAACTCCGTCAGGTATTCGAAATATTTTTTCTGTCCAAAGGTCGGATACTTTTTAGACAGGCCTCGTATATGCTATGCTGTGTCCTCTTTAACATGAGCTATGAAAACTGAATGCCGTGGAAGTATGTGCAGTTGGTCCGTCAAGAACATGAGATACACTCATCGCGTATTTAATGCTCTTTGCTTACCCGTAGGTCATACTATGGGCAGATACCGAAAAAATGAAGTATGAGAAGCTGTCGCTACACGAATCAAGGCACAATTCTCACGCTTCGTATTCATGTATGTATATACACTACTGTGCAAAAGAAACCAGCACCTTACATAATTCATGATATTTTACTAACAACACATATTTATTCAAAGTGTGAAATATAACTTCGTGCGGAATATGAAATACATCTAATCCGAAGAATAAATATGAGTTATCGTAAGAAATTTACTCGTAAGTTCTAGGAAATTCTTAATTGCAAGGGAATGTAATATTTTATGGTCCGCCTGAGGCGATTCCCAGGAGGGATAATCCGTAGAAACTTTATTGTAGACAAAAGTATTTTAATAAAATTGATATTTTACACATTCAGTTCATAGTTTGTCATCATACGATAAGGTTTGGTATATTTTAAAAATACATTTGCATTTTTGTTTGTGTAAGTCTCTGTTCCGGTTCGTTCCGTTCAATTTATTGAAAGTGTGCGGTATCTAATCGTGAAAGACATTAAAAAAGTCACAAGATGCCACGAATATCTCTTGTGAACAGACATAAAATTATTGTGTTACATAAAGAAGGTTTGAATCAAGCCCAAATTGCGAAGCGTGTTAAGTGCTCACGGTACAGCGTACAAAGTATAATTAAAAAGTTCAACGAAACTGGTGAAGTAGGCGATAAACCGAAGTCAGGACGGCCTAAAAGCTTAGTAGAACCGACGAACGTTTTTTAAAAATGACATCCTTACGAAATCGTAAGAAAGTAAGCAGACAATTAGCACAGGACCTGGCAGAAATGACGGGCACATCGGTGCATGCTTCAACTGTGAGAAGATCGTTGAAGAGATCCGGTTTACGAGGATGTGTGGCAATAAAGAAACCTTTACTGAGAAAAGGTAATAAAGCAAAAAGATTAAAATATGCTTTAGATCATAAATCCTGGGGAGACAATGAGTGGCGTCAAGTCTTATGGACAGACGAATCTAAGTTTCAGCTGTTTGGCACCAATAGACGTCAATATGTAAGACGAAGACCAGGAGAATCTCTTTTGGAGCCATGTCTGCAGGCTACTGTAAAACATGGGGGTGGAAACGTATTGGTTTGGGGGTGTATTTCTGCAAATGGCGTTGGCGATATCATAAAAATAGATGGTAGATTAACTGCAGAAACATACCAAAAAATATTACAAATATTACAAATACTACAAGTATATTACATATACCATGCCATCCCTTCAGGACTACGCCTTATAGGCGAAAGTTTTATATTACAACAAGACAATGATCCCAAACATGCTTCCAAATTAGTTAAAAATTACTTGGCCCAACAACAAAGTAATGGGATATTAAGAACAATGGTTTGGCCACCACAAAGCCCGGACCTTAACATAATAGAGCATGTTTGGGATTATCTAGATCAAAAGAGGTATGACAGATCACCCAACAATGTAAAGGAGCTGTGGACAGTCTTACAAGACGAATGGACCAAAATCCCCAATAAATTTATTCAGAAACTACATGATAGTGTACAGAATAGAATCAAGGACGTCATTACATTTAAAGGTGGTCACACGAAATACTAATATTCGCAGTTGTAACATTAAAGATACTCATGTATTCTTATAAATGTATAAGTAGCAATCGTACTAGATACATAATAAAATTTTTATTGTCCTTACAGGTCATTTATTTATAGTACCTTGCATTGTAGTAGAATATTTATAAGTGCTGGTTTCTTTTGCACAGTAGTGTACATACATGTGGATTCGCTGCTCATATAGCATGTGCTTACATTCCTTGTAAAAGTACACTAATATCTTCTGATTCTGAAAATGCGCTGCTCCTACCGCTTCGTCAGTAGCGACCGCCTTAGGAGGCCTCTATATTTTCACTACAACAACATACAGATGCGAAACTGTTTATAACATCATAAGGTCATATAGCTTTGTACACCAAGTATTACGTTTATATCTCCACACACTGGAACTATGGGGTATGTCCGTGAAGTCTATTCAATAGTATAATATAATATGATGCATCTTGAGCTTTTTTAGTGTTGTCACGAATGATAAGTAGCAGATTGTTTTTCTTACCAATATCAATATTCACTGTTATCGCACGTTCACTACATCTAAGTTTTTGGTAATGTTCGCATTTCTATATAGCTAAGAATCACTTGCGACATTAATACACATTTCTTTCTTTTATTCCGTTTCTATCTAACAAAATAGTGGATAAATCAGACAATTCAAGTCTCAGTCCTGGTAAATGGGTTATATTTGAATACGCCTATAAAATATTAAAATTTTTACCGTAGGTCATCAGTCTGCCGGTGAATTATGATAATAATAATAATAATAATATATATTAATCCTTTAGACTACAATTGAGCATAGGATACGTCATTTGTATAATATGTAGAGTTATTAATTGTAAAATATTATAAATTATTACCTATAATGTAAACTATTCATAGTTCATAGTACAAACATCAACATAAAAACACAAATTCAAACAAATAACTAAATTTCAGGGTCATTCAAATATTCTGCGAAAGAGTAATACCCCTATTGAGCAGCATATTCTTAATTTGACTTCTAAACAATTGAAGTGGTAATTCCCTATAGCAGCGTGGCAGCCTATTGAAACTCTTTATAGCAAGATAACGCGGATTCTTTTCGCTAAATGCCAACTTATGCAGGGGAACTTCAAGCATGCTTCCATTTCTAGTATTATAACTATGGTAAAAGTTTAGCCTACGCAACGATGTAAGGTTCTCCTTTGCATATAGCAACAATTGAAATATAAAAATACATGGCAACGTCATAACTTTTAGTTCAGCAAACAAATTTCTACAGCATGTTCTATTATTATTTCCTGTCATCAATCGAAGGGCTCGTTTTTGTAGTTTAAAAACCCTATTCATACCACTCGACATTGCCCACACCAATGTATTATACGAGATGAGCGAGTGGAAATGTGCGAAATAAAAGACTCGCAAAACTTCCACACTTAATTGTGATTTTAATCTCATTATGAGAAAACATACACTATGCAGTCTACTACATAACTTATCAATATGACATATCCAACCGCAACGCGAATCAACCGTAGTACCTAGAAACTTGGTAGCATCTACCTGAGATATGCTACCACTTCCGATTTTGATATAGTATGATCGGTCACGGACAGCAGCGTCGAGCTTAAATTCAATAAATACCGTTTTTTTGACATTCACATACAAGTTGTTTTGGCAAAAATAATTATTTACGGTTGTTAATGCATCATTTAAATTTGCGCGCGCTTGAGATGAATTTCTACCCGATACGACAATAGACGTATCATCCGCAAACATCACCGAGTTATATAAAGGAAAATCGTTCACATATATGATATATAGCAATGGCCCAAGAACACTACCCTGTGGCACCCCTCGACAGGTTTTCAAAATATTAGACTGACTGCCATTGATGTCGACGTACTGCAACCTGTTGGATAGATACCTACAAAACCAGGAACGCGCCACACCCCTAATACCGTAGCATTCCAGCTTTTCAAGCAATATCTGATGATCAACCAGATCAAAAGCCTTTCTAAAGCCAAATTGACTACTATTTAATAGATTATGCTTTTCAAAATAATTAGCCAATCTTATGGCAACTAATTTTTCAATTATTTTTGAGAATATACTTAAGATTGAAATGGGACGATAATTGTCCATACAAGTACGCGAGCCAATTTTAAAAATTGGAATTATCTTAGCGATCTTGAGTATCTCAAAAAATATACCTTCGGCAAAAGAAGAATTAATCAGGTTTGTTAGAGGAACGACTAGTTCGTTAACACACTGCTTCAATAAGTATGAATTAATATTAATATGTGTTGGGGTATTGATTGTAGGGAGAATTGCAATTCGGGGAACTGGATTTTGACTAATTGTTTCCGGTGAATTGTGTTCGGTGAACTTCCTAAACCTCTTTGATCAAGTGCCTTTCTTGCATTTTAAATGGAATTTAAATGAATAGTTTTAATAGTTACATGCTGTTATAATATAATATATGTATATGATATTATCTTTTTCAAATAATCATGATTTTCACGATACGGCATCAGATTTTTATACAATCTATTGTTCGCAAACTTTTTGAGGTTTCAAATATACATATATGGATTGATGAATATCAGTAAAGATAGATTGAATAATAACAAAATTATCGTCTCTACAGTATATAGGGTGTTTATTGTTAAAGTACGATAATAAAGAATTTGGAAACACATAATGAAGTTTTATCTTATAAAGGCTATTATTTCCTTAGAATTATAGGCAGTTATTTTATAGGATCTCTTTTATATGTGTTAGTACTGCACCCACAGCTCTATCAACTGGAGTTCTGCACAGCCTTCAAACCAGAGCTCGGCGTCCTAAGTTATCTCTAATGTTTATAAAAAATAGTGTCGTTTATGGTGCAAGTGGTTATAGTGACTATAGGAGTAACTTAAATATCCATATATGACATTTTCAATTATTGTTTTCTGTACTGATTATGATTTTAAGATACATGTAATAGCGCACTATTCAGTGGGCTACCAACTTGGAAAACGCTTTAAACTAAAGAAAATACAAGGAGGAAAATACGATTCATTTCAGCATATAAGACTGTGGTAATACATATTATACAAACACTAGCTAGAGTATGTTAGACCATTGTAAAGGTGGTGCGATAAATAGAGTATATGAAAAGGGAAGTGAAGTGATCGAAAATGTTTGTATCAATAATGGACCCTAAACACTTCAACCCACTAAACACCAAACAAGTTTTAACTAAAACACCGATGCGTTTCGTTAGCAACTAAGTTGAGTTAGTATTATATAGTAGTATTTAGTGTTCTACTTCTGCACCAAGAGATCCAGTGAAGAACTTCTCAATAATGGACCCATTATGATAAACGCTAAGAGTAGAGTTGAAAGAGTTTGTTCAAGAGTCCTTTTGTACCTGTACTTTAGGAATACCAAATATAGAGTATCATTACTTCGTTCACTATACAAACAAAGATGCTTCTTCCTTGGAAATCTAGAAGATGAGATAACTAACAAACTAATCTCACTACAATTGTAGAAAAGAGTGTAGTTTAGGTAGGAGATGAAAATAACGGAGCAAAAATACGCAATTTTGTGAAGAACCTCATCTCGATTAGAAGAAGAAGGCAGGCAGGAAATATTTTCCAGATTTTGTCCGAAAACTGGGTACCGAATTAAATATCTAAAATTATTGGAACTGTTTTAGAGGCAGTATTATCGCTGCAGAATAAATACACTTTTGTGTTACAGCAATGAATTTAAAGAACAACTAAAAAAGATAACTAAATGACTATAACGGAAAAGATACGTGATTAATCTGTAACATTATTCCTTTTATATTCCACTTGCTTTACAATTGGTGAGCTGCTTTTTATATTAACAGCATTACCTACCTTGTACAGTATAAAAGAATATATTTAACCCGGCACACTTTCACCGGATGCCACATTTGATATCGATTACATCAATACATTGTAATATAATGTCGTTATGTATGACTTTTTAAATAGTAATAATAATTTTTGTAAAACGATACCTTTTAAAATGCCTAACAGTGTACTAGTTAATGCCTTTAATTAGCGTTACTGCCTCCAGGATTACTATTATAATGTGAAGTTTACTAAAACTTTATGTCAAACCTGTACTAAGATAGCAGATAGTTTAATAAGACTAAAAATACAATAAAAGATTTTGTAGAGATACAAGTAGTATTTAACAAATCAATTTTTTATCCTTTATCAACATTTATTCTAGTATGTTACCAAATAAGTTAATAACAAAAAAGTGTTTCATATCAACAAAGATCAAATACCTAAAGGAACTTGAAGGATGCAAGTTTTATGAGGCGTATATTGTCTCAGCAAGCATATTGATAATGCGTAGAAATACTCATGTGTACATTTTATGCCTCTTTTGTATTGCTCGTCGTGCACAAATTCCATAAAATTCTAAATCAAGTGCTATTAAATCAAATGAACATTTGGCCTTTGAACATAACTGTTCTGTGCAATTGTCTGTAATTTAGCGATCATAAAGTATGGAAGGTAATGTTGGAACATTTAGCGTTATGTTTCACAATTAGGCGAATATAAACAACTAACAAAGTGCAAGGGCAACTTAAATTGAAACTGTTGGTAGAATTTCACTAATTGTATTAATGTATTGTACCCATTAACGTGTTTTTTTTCTAATATCTATAATTAGAATCCCAAGAATTAATGATACGCCACAACCAAGCAATGACCACACCGTTTTAAAAAATAAGGCCATAGTAGGTTAAGATAATAAATAAGGCGCATACTGTGACCTACTTTCAAGCCATTATAAAAATAGTAAACAAATTAATATTTTACCACGAATATTGCGTAAATTCCCATAACATTCTTCGTGAATATCATAGGAAGCTAGAGACTATTAAAAGCATGGATTATATCTCTACATAAAAAGAAGCGAACACTCTTAAAAAACAGAAAACATATTCCAAAATCTTTCGCCTTCTAATTTGAAGCAAGTGTTTATATTTTGTTTATTATTTTGAGCTTGTTTAATATCTGCAGATGCCATAGTTTTACGTTTCAGTAACTCATTTTATGCAGTAGTTTCCTAAGCAAATGCGATCATTTTCAGTGTTTTAAAATTCCTGAAATATAATGCTGTAGCTTTGAAAATGAATCAGTAAAGAAATAAGGTAAATTTAAATGCGTTAAAAATTATTTAGAAATTCGTAAAATAAGACAAATCTATGTGTTCACAATCGATTTTACATTTAGAGACCAAAATAATAAGCCCTAAAAGTTGTACTATTCAACTCTTTGGGAATATGGAGACTATGTAGTAAGAAAACGATACTTTTACTGATCAACTATTGTCAGAATTTTTATCTATTCTTTGAATAGATTTTGATCAAACATATACATATAATATCTTGATCAAATATTCTTTGAAGATAACTCTAATGTTTCACTGAAAATATGCCATAATATAGTACGGCATTGTAATATCCAATAGCAAGTGTGAAAAAATTTATTTGACGGCCATTTGCGAAAGATTTTGAATGGCGAACTAATAGATCTTTATAAATCCCAGAAGAAAACGCAGTCAGCTGATCCAGGCTACTGAAACACAGTATTATAAACAAAAAAGTTGAAGCAGATATTAAATGTTTGTGGAACATTTCAGTAGTGTTAGCAATACCGATATAGAAAGGGATCCATATACAATCTCGGACAGATGTCAAAGAGGTCATATGTAGCATTGTTAATAACGCTCTACCGGATACGATGACGTACCATTTTCAATATTATACAGTTGCTCACAATATATTGTTAAGCCACTAGTCATAATGATTAACAATTTTATTAGCTCTTGCACTTTTATAGATGAATTTAAAATATCAAAAGTCGAGTCGGTACATAAGAAAGGGTCTGCAGGTGATATACAAAATTATAAACCTGTATCGTTGTTACCTTCGTTTTCAAAAAATCTGAAAAAATTATACATAAGCGACTCATTTCACACTTCATGACACAAGACATCATTCAATACGGTTTTCTGCCTGGAAGGAGCAATGGCAGTTTATGATTTTTTAAATAACTTGGTTTGTATTTTGGGTAATAGTGGGAAGGCTGCTGCCATATTTTGTGACATTTCCCATGCGTTTAACACGAGTGACCTTCAAATTCTGCTACAAAAGTTGCAGGCGGTTGGCGTACGAGGTCGCGCGCTTGAATATACACTTAACTAAGCGACAATAGGTACTGTTGTCGCTTAGTTAAGTGCGAGTGTTAAACACTTGAATAATGACATAATGCAAGAATTTAAATTATCATTAAAAATATTTTTCGAGGAATCCTACAAATATCCATCCAACAACATTGATCTCATATGTTGTTTTTGATTTACGTATGTGATATGCCCGATGCTCTTGGGCGTTGTCTCTTGTATAAATATGCTGATGATACCTTTTGCGTACTGATTTGACCGCGTTTGGCTACTTTATCACAGCTAGGAAATGATATTAATAGATTTATGGGCAACTGGTCTAGAAATAATAACTTTGAGTTGAATTTTATATTTTTCAACAGCAAAGCAAGTGAAAGTATATATTTCAGTTTAAGCGATAGATCTGTGACGAACATGGATAATTTCAGGTTTTTAGGTATGAATTTCGATAATGGCATGTCATGGCAATCACATATGGATGATTTGATAAAAAAATTAATACTGCGTTTTCTGCTATTAGCAATTTGCGCAATAATGTGAATGTTGAGGTGTTAAGATCTTATTATTTTGGCCATGTATACTCTAGAATGAAATATTGTATACATCTAGTAGGTTATGCTTGGCAAAAGCTCTATTTTGTCCGACAGGTTTTTTTTTACAAATTTATAGCTCCCAAAAGTTTATCAATTGTAGTGATTACAGAGGATGCAAACTTAGATTCGATTAAAAGTGATCTCCAAACATTTAGAGATAATTAACACTAAATAACACTTTCCATCGAGCAAATAGTATCAGAGGTGTTGTAGAAGAATGTATTTCAACTCCCCCTTTCGCGCTCCGACTTAATAGGCATCAATTCATTTTATAATTGTTTTGTCATCAATTAATAGCCATATCATTCTTCGTTAAAGTCTCATAATAAGTCATTCTCATTAAACTGGTAAATGTGTACCACGTACATAGCGAGAAATATTTTGAGCGTTATCGGGTCAATCGCCGCCAGCTAGCCGTAAATAAAATCAGCTCAATTGCAAATTAGTATGCAGTTATTCCAAATATGGCACGGTATATACCAAATTTGCCTTGTTTATTCATCACTAAACGTTATAGCAGAGACGAGTATTTAATTATTTAACCCTGTTTTAGCGCTTGCAACTCCCTGATTCAATGAGGTGTACATTACTGGTAGATCTGTTCACACAGAGCACAGTAAATGTCTACTTTCAAGTATAACTCGAATAATTGCTTCGTCAAAGTCTTGATCCTGACAGGTGCATTCTCATTAAAAATTGCAAACCTTCAAAATTTTATCACTTAAGACATACAAAGAAACATATTTTTATATGCGTTAATGAGCGGGTTGTAGGGGGGTGATTAGGCGCATTGGGGGCGTAGCCTGTGCAGCGACTCATAATTAGTATAAATACAATTTCAAATTATTAGACAGTTATGTCGTTGAGCTATCATCAACCAAGTAACATAATCAGGACTGAAAAGTGAAATATGGAAAAATTTCGTGCCGTTTATTCATCACTAAAAATTAGTCGCGACCATAATGAATGAGATGTTATTGGTTTACAGCAACTCTGTCCAGGAAAACCATGCTGTACAACTCCCATGATTCAAACAGGAAAGTAATTACTGGAAGATCTGACCAGGCCAGGCAGGAGCATTGAAATGACCACTTATCCAAAAAGTTGATAAAATTGTATAATTGCTCGACTAAAGAAGAAACAATCCAGAAATGGTTGCAGTATCCGATAAACAATTTTTATCTACGATCATCTCGGCATGTCTAAGGTCAGCGCAAGATGGGTATCGAGAATGCTAAGACATCGCAAAAACAACAGCGCGTAGAGTGTTCGCGTTTTTTGGACCTCTGTAATGAAGACAAGGATGGTGTATTGAGTCGAATTGTTACTGGAGACGAAACCTGATTATCGTTATGAACCTGAGTCCAAACAAGACTCCATGCAGTGGCATAAAAAGGGCACAGCACCTCCCAAGAAATTTAAAGTGTCAGAATCAGCTGGGAAACTCATGGCAACGGTATTTTGGGACTCGGAAAGAATATTGTTGATTGATTATAAAGATAAAGGTTTTTCTGTAACCGGAGAATATTACGCTTCAATATTAGAGCGACTAAAAGAAGCCATTAAAGAGAAAAGACGGGGAAAATTGACGAAAGGTGTGCTGCCTTTGCACGACAACGCGCCCGTCCACAAGAGCCGCGTTGCGTTAGCTGCCCTGCATAAGGTTGGCTTCGAAATTGTGAATCATCCACCCTACAGCCCAGACCTGGCCCCGAGTGATTATTACCTGTTTCCGAAAATGAAAAAAGAGCTGCGGGGTAAAAAATGTACTGCCGATGATGAAGTCAAGGAGGCAGTTTCAGCGTATTTTGCAGATAAAGAGAAACCTTTTTTTTATGAGGGTATAAATAAATTAATTGAAAGATGTGAAAAATGTATCCGTCTTGCAGGTGAATATATTGAAAAAGAAAAATAATTTGGTTTTTTTATTTCCACCCCTTATCCCCCATTCCGCGAATATAAAAACGCTCCCTCTTACATTTCTATTAAATAATTTTGCATTAAATCGGGAAAATGTCTTTTTTCTATAACCTCTGTAGAAGATATTGTCTTATTAGTGCTTGCCTGAAATAAGACAATATATAGTTTTTAAGCTAAAAATGTAGTGGCATCTTAATGCCTTGTTTTGGGTGGTTACTTATTCGCAAATAATTAATCTACCCCTATCGTAGAGTATTTCTTAAGTCATTATGTATACTACATTATAAAATATTAGTTATTTAATATTTGTTTTTTTTTTCGATTTATATTAACAAAAAAATACAATAACTACCCAACAGAAATATGTAGGTACACTAATATTACATTTTGAAACATGCAGTGAATAATAAAATCTTTATAAGATTTGAAGGTTATATTATCTGATGAAAGAACTTACGCTAAATAACATTTTTTCGAAGAAGATACATAACGATGTGTACAACAAAAATACATATTTATTGGGTGCACGTGTTACATATTTTCACAGTCAATTTACTTTGATCAAATAAATATTGCTTCACCTCCAAACAATTTATAAAATACTCCTTTTGTTTATTCAAGTAAGATGGTGTTTTCAATAGAGTTGCATATGGTATTTTGTAACAAACCGTTTGCTTGTTAAAATTATACAAATATAAAATTTGTGTTTTAGTGGTTAGGAAATTTTAATATTGTTCAAATTCAGTACGTTTTCTTGAATTAAAACTAATTTGCATTTTAATTAAGTAGAACAATATTCTTCCTTGATTTCAAAATGCTTCTTTTGCATGTAAATTACACCGATTTTTATAAACAGGTCACATTACTTGAACTCCTTAAACTGTTCAATTGCTTTATTTCTATTATGAAAGCTGTTTTAATGTTATCGCCTAGACAACCTCTCTGAGCTGGACTATGAATTGCAAATCAGGAGCATTTTTTATTTCAACTTCTGTAAAACTTATCAATGAAGCTTGCACTTTAGCTCTCTGTGCTGGATATATAGATTGTATGGGTTTATCCTCCTAATCTAGTCAAATATTACAAATATATCACTTGTTTAGAGGTAATTGAGCACTACAACAACAATTACAAATTCAATAAAACGATGCTAGTGCGACCTAATTTAACTACTTGATTGTGTTACATTGTGGATGACCTATATAATGATTTTTGAAGTTTAACTTTAACCTTAACCAACTATTTTTCAATATGGTGTTTTATATTAAATATGTTATATGTAATTATCGTTATTTATGACCAATCAAAAATTTTCCGGTAAAATATTAAAATATTAAGTATTATAGTTAATTGTATAGAGCACCCAAACTACGTCAGCGCTAAGTGGCTAATTGCAGCATCCTGCCATAGCACCCACAAATAATATGCTTTACTAATGAGAATAATTTTCCTTCATATTTTGTGTAATTTTCCGAAGAAAATAATTATAAATACAATTCTAAAAATAATAGCATAATCTACAACAACTATATTTATATAAATTTGTAACGGTTTACTTTATGATTCAGAATAACACAAAAAAAACTGTGCTATTGCATTATTTATAATGTCATTATTTATAGATATGGACTAGATTTAGTTCGACATAAATCTCAAGTAAATGTAATGCAGTTAAACACGTCGCGCAGTATTATTTAAATCAGCAGCAATCTTGAAGACGACCTATCAACCCACGTATAATTTTGTTGTCTGATGAAAAAGTGAAAATGAATTAACGTAAGTAGCAAGTACATATGTGTAGGTGTAGTCTTGTAATATGCTAACCACTGTCAAGTACATAAACCAGATTCATGACGACGCTACGTACTATAAATGATTTCCTTCGAGTGGTAAGATTACACATATCATTGGTCATTGCAAAACAATAAATATATTTTTATCGCCTTGATTTTGATGTGTTACAATGATGAACGCGTAGACTGTATAAACCAACAGTAAATAGTATACCTAATGACAAACATATAATAATAAATTATGTTAAAATTTATTAGAAGCATGAAAAAATAATTAAGAATCTTGGACACATAGTTTATTGAGCAGCATGTATTTTTTCACTTGATGCGAATCAAATTTTTGGCAAATTTCAATTATGCAAATGAAAGAAAATTATAAAATAAATTACAAGGTACTAAGTCTTAATTAGAAATAAAACATTGCTGATACTTTTTGTATTCAGCAACTTGTAAGAAACAATACTACCTGTTTACTTTCTACTGGTTACATACGCGCAACAAAGTTCTGAGAAACAATTTTATTAATATAAAGGAAGCACATGAGTGGAGCTGGATAATAATATCTCTGCTGCAGAACTGGGTTATTGTCTAACAAACAAATAGTATATGTATCATCAATCGGTCAACTGTCAATAACCCACACAAGCGAATAGATCATTTTTTCAAGTGTGTTATTTGTATTTCATAAGCATTTAGCCCTGCAATCTCCTCCAAAATGCGAAAATCTAAATGTATCTAAATGTAATAATATAATAAGAGAGAGTTATGTCATTCACATAAACAACAATATCTTTTAATCCTGGATAACTATTCAGAATTTTACGATTTTGTACCTTTACAAAACTCGCACTGTAGCTAGATAAATTGTTTTAAAAAATGATTTGCTTTTTAAGAAATTCAAATGCGACAGTTCGACAGTTTATTACGACGTCAATTAATTATTAAATAACCGGTCCTAAATTTGAAAGCATTTTTCTCTTACGTAGATCCGTTTACAAGAACCAATACACCTATCAAGTAGAGAAATTCTGCGAGCTTCCAGATATACGGTGACTAGAAAGTCGGAAAGTGCCCTTCAGAGAAAATAAGTTTTATACGGGGTAAGTTACGATATACTAACGTACAGTGAAATCTACGTTTCATTGAACCAGGGGACTGAAGTAGTACGCGGGCCGCAACGGGCTGCCTTCAGTGAGAGTTACATACTCTCTCCTTTGCTGGGATGCCCAGTGACAGGCAGTCTACTACAGGACTTTTAGGAAGTGAATTATGTGGTTACTGGGTACACTTGTAATAGCGACTAAAACAACAGAAAAATGTGAAAGCATCCTCTTCGAAACGATCCAAGGTGCTTTAACGTTTGGCGTAATGCGATAGAGAGGACCTAACAATAAAATCTGCCTTTTATCGTATACTCGAAGGCGGGCTCCATGCGAAGTCAATAATCTGTACCTATTCGGAGAGAAACTAATGCCGGTGTTGGATGTGAAATATCTGAGAATCAATTTTAATCGAATACTCACATTGCTAAGAAGTTTTCGGAAGTGTTGATATTTGACTCAAATTTTTTATGGCGTTTGTGTATCCATTACTACTTATGCAGTGTGGTGAAAAGGCTTGAATATAATAGAAGCAACGAGTACAACGTCAACTGCTGTCATGGAAGTACTATTGAACATGTCATCTGTGCGTCTCTTAGAAGAGGAAGAGACATTAAAACCAAATGCAGATTAAAGATAAAACAAGAAGTAGTACCAAAGCGTAGAGAAGTACTTCTCAATTTCTGAATTTACATCAACCCAACTAAATATAATACGGAGAGAAAAAAACCTACCAAAAAAGGAAGAATAGGAAGGAGTGGAGTAGCAGAAATATATATACAAGTGGATCTAAATTTGCAAAGAAATAAAACAAGATTTCTTTGCAAATTTAGGGTACGGTTGATAGGCAGAGACGGACACAGGGTATCCTCCGGCCTAGAGCAGTACACCGGCATACTACAAATGCTGAGATCACTTCGAGATTCATTCTTAAGTGTCTCAGGATACTGCAAGAACTGGCTGTAGTGAACATACTGAAATTGGTTTAGGCTTTTAAGCATTCGAATATATAAGAAAGTCAAACAACCAATACACCAGAAATACCTTAAGTATATCGTTTATAAGCCCAGAAGCAACCATTTATCGAGGTTATCAGAAGGGTGATGAAACGCTTCTACATCTACTAAGAGATATTGCGACTCTTGTCTAAGACGCAACACTTTAAGGAATTATAAACTTAGAGATAATGCCAACAGAACTTTCCCATTTCGAGATTAATGTCATGAGTAATTAGAACAGCATCTCCAGTAAAAGCCGATTCGTTACACCCGCTATAATTTCCAAGATTGTGGAAAGCATTTAATATAAGATCAACTAGTATGTCGACCGCAATGCCTAGATCTTTCACTACATACAACTTCATAAGAACGTATGTAGATAAAACGAACTTGATAGGACAATAATAATAGGTGACACAGAGAAACCCAGATCCTACCCCCAAAGAAATTCTTCCAACATCTATGATAAACGTTAGTACAGTCTCAAACGAGCTATAAAACTACGACGGCTACATCAAAAAAGGTAGATGTAACACAATGTTAAAATCACTTGCCGGTAACTTATTTCCTATCACTATGCATCTGTTATGCTATTCTGTATTCTCAATCATAATCTTATTAATCAAAGCGACTCATGCATACGAGCTACACTACAAAAATTATACCTTATTTTTCATTGTATATAATCCATTCAGCAAAAATTACATAAAAATAGCGTATTGTTGTAGTTAGGATCAATGAAAGAAATTAATAAAACATTTTCGGTGATTCTGCGTTTTTTTTTTTTTAATGAAGAATTAGTGAATATATCAGTTTATATATTAGTACCGTAAATGGCAAATCGAATCAACTACAATTCAGTAACATGTACTTACTATTATCGCTCAGTGTACACATGTAATACATATACCTATACGCATGATAGATACGACGTGTCTGTTCCTTTGAATTGCACCTTTTAATTTAATTTTAGAGCATTTTATTTATTTTTTATTATTATTAATTAGCCTGCCTAATTTTCATTTTATATTAACTATTTCATCTAAACGTCGTGTCTAAATATAATTTAACCATTGTAAACGAAAATCTAAACAAAAAGCTTTCACTTAATACTTTATCACAAAATTATTATTAGTATTAAAATTATCATCGAAATTACTTATGGTTCATCTTTTCTGTGGCTTTAAGCTTAATGTGTATTTACTCGGAGAAACATATTGAAACCAAAAAGTCTGTTAAAGTTTTTATTTCTCCCTATTTCATTTATATAAATGTATTTCCGTGTTCTCCTCGAAAAAATATTAACAATCATACCTCGCGTAATACGTACTTTATTCATGAATAGAAAGACGTTAAAGGACATCCTACTGACGAGTCTGTCCATCCTAGTTAATATAGTTACCGAAAGTAAGAGTGCTTTAACCAAGAGCAGTACTATGCCTGTAGTATAAATTACTTGCATTGATTCAATTTATATTTATTTAATAAAATTAATTGCATGGTTCTATTAGGTACAAATATTTTCTGTACAATTTTCAAGAGAATATAGAAAATACCGTCCAAAAAGTTGGTTTAAAATAAGGTTAAGAATCCATTTTCCGCTTTACTCATATGAAATGTAAAAAGAAACTACTGTCCTACATAATATATAAATATATTTTTCTTTCTATATTTGTTTCAAAATAGCCACCACTCGTCAAAACAATTTTCTCACATTTAGCTAACGATTCACATTTTCTTTAATGTGACAGTTTCATTGTTATTTTTCGACTGATTTATTATAGTTTTTAATTTGAAAAAGCAAACAAACTCATGGCATAATCCACATGTTAACAATTTAACTCATTGGAGAAAGCGGTAAAATAATTAGACTTACCTCTTGTCATTCTCAAAACAATATTATCACGTGGTACGAAAAGCCGTAACACCTTGCACTACATACAACGTTAAGAAATGACATAATCAAAGAGCGCAGCTAGACGGTGAGAGCACAACCCGGGTTGTTCGGTAAGTCAATAACAAGACACGCGAATTTTACAAGTTCTCGTTCTTACTACAGACGCGAGTACGTCTAGAAAACTCAATACAATACTCGCCGGATTAGTTTAGAAGTTCGAGATCCGTTTGCGTAATGTGCATATCTGCGTAATGCCGAAAGAACTGAGTCTAATCTCGGCATCAATGAACGAGTAAGAGCATGTTATACGCGATGTGTTCTGTGCCTGTTCCTGCTGCCACGGCGCACTTGATGCTAATGCTACAGAGTCGAAACTTCAACTGACTATTAAAATAACTTCGACTGCCGGTTTATTGACCACGGCGAAGTGTACGAAGACGGTTCAATTTCGAATATGTGTCTTATGTATGTATACGAACGACATAATGGGTACGTGTTGTCGATTTGTACACGAAGAAGTGAATCTCCATCCAGGTCTGTTTTATACGTAGTCCCTCTTCCACGAAGTACCGCGCCAAGATCCTTGTGAGATATGGATCGGAGTCTTCTTTAACAAGGCGCAGAAAATATAATGAGGATATCCTTAATCCTTTATAAAACAATGACAGGTAATGCCGGTATAAAACTGTTTAATGAATTGGTACATCACTTATACATTTGCAAAAACCGTTAGCTTATCGCATCATTGATAAACCGTAAGATAAACATTATTTTCTAAATAGATCCTACAACAAATTTTAGTTTCAAGGAAGCTCTTAACATTACGAGCTCTTTGGTTACTCACATGATTTTATAGTTTTATAGTTTTTAAATAATATTGTGTTAGTATACTGTCCTATCAAATATTATCTAAAGATGGATATATAGATTTGATAGTTTTTTGATTGTCAATAAGGTGTTTGTGATTTGCAATCATATTTGCTACTAAAAATTACACGTAACAAGCTTAAACCGTAAGCGTATTTTCGTATGAGTTATCGTTAGATACATATCAGTGGACTATTGCAACAGTACAATGTTATTTTTAAGAACGAGTTCAATTTTTGCTATATTAAAGCAGAAATTACTTTTACAGCATTATGGAGCTTAGAAGAACCTTCTTTCCTTTTTTTTCTAAATATACTATAGCCTGCATAAACAATTCCATTTGTCATGATTTCGTTGTTCTATTCCAAAAATGTCTTTGGCTCATATTTTTGGGAATATCGCGAAATGTGTTATATCCACTCTTAGTAATTTTATATTTCGTTTCTCAAATAACTGCTAGGTATGTACCATAGCAGCATGCTTTTTCGCACTATTAATTTGATTTCACATTTTCTATCGCTTACTATTATGGTCCAACAAAAAGACTCTTTTTGGATTTTCCTTCTGTTAATTTTGCGAATTATTTCAGAAAGCATTCAAAACTGTCACATTATTGGTTCAATGTTTTAACAATGTTTTTCATGTACCTAATTTTAAGTACATTATGATATCCATACTATATAGATTGTCTTTTCTTGGTATAAAATTCGATCGTAGTAGTCACTTCTGCTTAATATAATAGGTTGTCCTACCACGATTGACCCCAAAGTCGTATTCCTGTAATTTCATTGCATACCCAAACTAATTGGAATGGACTGGTATAAGATTCCGCTATGTAACACCACTACTTCCAGAGTTGGCTTGGATGGATTTATACGAACGACCTCCAAGAAAGAGGATCATAATGTATCTACAGAGCTTCAGAAAGTTTACAATTATTTTGCACAGTAATTTACCAACACATACTTAGAAATCAACCAGATTTCTGTGTATCTTGTGTGACTTAAAAATTATGCTTGTGAATTTGATAGATTCAAATTCTGTTATGAGTTAATTCAAACCGAATAAACTGAGTGAGTTAAATGTTGGTTAAGGTAATGTTAGTAGTAACTAGGCTCTTCTTGCTTTCCTTATCACTTTTCAGTTGTGGAACTGCATAACGTTCATCATGTGGTTGCTGACACTTTCAATAAAAGTTTCGATTATATTGTCAATCTACTAATTAGACTTTTCCTTCCTCCTTTATACTAACAACTAGATTGGCGTATTCTATCCGCAGGCTAACATAAAACCGTAGTAGAATCGCTTGATTGCAAAGATCTCCACTAATAACTATAAGATAAAATGTTATTATATATTTAATGTCAATACACAAGTGTTTACATACGGCACAAGACAGAGAACAACGGGAGCAATAATCATAGAAAATTATCTCATGTCGCTAAAATTATTATCATTGTATTCCTTAACGGAATAAAATGACTTAGGTATTAAGTATTTCTTCAATAAGACTTTTAATTTGTTGGTGTTAAAGCTTTGATACTATCCGGAAGTACATTGAAACACATTATAGCAGTAATTTATACTATCTCTATAGATCTACTTAATCTAAAAGGTAATCTAACCTAATCATATCAGTCGAACGAGTTAAGTAATCATGGTAACACGAGTTCATGTTATAGCAATTTATATTTTGCTTTACAAATAGGACGCATTCCAATATAAAGACGCCTGGTGTAGTTAAGATATTTAATGTCTGAAAATGTAATAATATAATATATAATAGTAATATTCTAATACATTTTCCCTGAGTTTTAAACACCTTACACATGTGACTGCGGGGTGTTCCCGAACAAGTATTGCGTAACTCATAATTGAATGAAAAACAGTAAAGTAAATGATTTGTAAACAATTTGAAGAGAGATTATAACTTAAGGATCTAATCAAATATACTTTGTTATTTAGGCGTTTACATAAATCATCACAGTGGGCTTCCCACGTCAATCCGCTGTCTATGAACACTACAAGACGCTTAACAGGTGTCACCAATGTATCATTATTATTATTTCATGGTAATGTCAGAATTAAACTGAGATTTAGTTTTATTAATATCAAGTTTGTTCGCTAGAAATCATTTTTCTTAATAAGCACTCATGGTAAGAACAGATTCTTTCATGTTTTGTACGGAACTATCACTATTTAAAGTAGTAGTATCGTCAGCGAATAATATAAATTTCGTGTTTAAGTCACAGTATTCCAAATCATTTATATACAGTAGGTGTTCAATGAATTAGAAACTCTTAAGGTTTTCACAAAATATTGCAATAAAGCTCCTTGTACGTATATTATGTACGGCCCATGCCGACAAATAAGAAAACACAAACTTAATATCACTAAATACATACAAAAGTGTCTTAATGTCTGTCTATACTACACTAAATAACTGAAATCTATATATTTACACTTTACACAAAATTACAATAATTTATTTACACTAATTTCGCAAAAAACCACTTATCAGTAACTGTTCTCGACAACGCAATTGACGGTATCTGAGACGATATTCCGATCTTTGGATTTCTACCTGCTAGCGAAGGGTAGTAAAAGGAACTATTACGATGAAAAGTTGTATTTATAAAGTAAACAATAAAGTATGTTTACCGAAATTTCCGGGAATAGAAGATATTCACAACGAAAGTAAGTTTTAAAGTACTTTTCTAGAAGTTTCTAATTCATTGAACACCTACTGTATATTAGGAATAAGCAAGGGCCGAGAACTGAACCCTGTGGTACGCCATGTCTAATTTGCAGTATTAGAGAAAAAGAATTATTATACTTGACGAATTGTTTTCTATCGGATAAAAAGGATTTCAACAACTTAATACTCAAGTCGGGAAATTTCTAATATTCAAGTTTTTAAAGTAAAGTATCATAACTCACACAGTCGAAAGCTTTAGTAAGATCGTAAAGTGTAATTCGGATATATTTCTTGTCTTCGAAGTTTCTTAAAACACTACAACACAGGTTTAAAAGTGCATGGGTTGTAGACAACTTATTCCGGAAACCAAATTGAGAAGAACTATAGAGAGAATGTGTATCGTAATAATTAGTTATTTGCAATTTTTTCAAATATTTTTGAAAAAATAGGCGTGACCGAAATTGGACGATAATTACTAACGTCCTGAGGACAACCTTTTTAAATATAGGTTTCACTGATGCTAATTTAAAGCATCAGCTTGCAACAGTGAACTTGCTGGATTGTTTTACTTTAAGTATAGCTAATATATGTATTTTTTGACCTTTATGTACTTATCTTTTAATTCCTGGAATAAATTGGTATTTAATTATTTATTGTTTTATTGACCTCTAAGTGGAAATAAATCAGGAATTAAAATTTAAGTATAGCTATAGTAGCTGTGTAGCTTGTGTGTTTCAAAGGCGCGATCACTTTTTGTTTCTTAGGGTTTGAATATATTTCCCCCAAATATCACTCGCAGAAAATATTGGGACCTATTAACCTTATAACAATGTTTCGGTCAAATTTTGCTACGAACTCCTAATACAAAAGTGCTGTATTTTGCCCCGGTAATTGCATATTATGCAAACTGCACGTCTGTACTAGGTGCAAATAAACTTTTCAAGTCAGTATCCTAGTGTTAGAGAAATCATGTTTCACTGCTTAGTTACAATATAATTACAAGACAATAGAAACATAAAGCTAACACAAGCATAATAACTTTTGGCGTAAGAGAGTATAATAACACAGTAATTTTCAATAGACTTGCTTCATCACGCAATACTGAAATTCTAGTTATACTAAATAGTCTACATCTTACGTTATAATAAAATTGTTTTTCACAGTACAGTTGTAATGGAAACTTTTTTTCCAGTATATATTTTTAATTAGTCTACATAGGGAGAATTGATACCTGCAAACGAGAAGATGTATATCTTGGCTATTTAAACTTTATACCGAGAAAAATTATTTTCGGCATCAGCGAGGTAAAATGTAAAACAAATAATAATATTTAATAATGTAGTCTTCAGGCTTTCACGGCCGCTGTTGATGGCTGCTTTTCGGTTCTCGGGTTCTCTGCCGTGTAGAAAAGTTGTGGTACTTGACGTTTCGATCATCTTGTCGTGATCTTCTTCAGAAGTGAACTTCTGTAGCCGTGAAAGCCTGAAGACTACATTAACACACCTCTACGGGGAGGAAAGCCAACTGGCATTTCTCAGCAGATGCAGAGACCAGAAGACGACACCACCATTCCTGAAAATCAAACACCACATCGAGACTCCTAGCGCCAGAAGAATACTTCAAAGAGCAAGCGATGCCTTACTTAGGGAGAGGATACACTACACCCGAACCCTACTTAATACGGTGGGGAATAGTTTATACGAACTACACTTGCACCTGAGCAACACGCTGAACAACGACATATGGGCTAACATTGATTGATCGCCTAACTACAGACAAGGCCAGACATCAAGCGGAAGCAGCCACCAAGAAACAGAAGGTACTTCACTTCTGAAGAAGATCACGACAAGATGATCGAAACGTCAAGTACCACAACTTTTCTACACGGCAGAGAACCCGAGAACCGAAGAGCAGCCAATAATATTTAATATTTTCTATCTCTCATCGTAAATAAACTACCCAAAACTATGACAGACGTAAATGAGTTGAAGCATTAATCGCTTTTTGTTCTCTATTTCCATCTTCCTTATATTCAAACAAATGATTAAGAAAATTGTGTTCTTATGTCAACATGATTATATCTTGTGAATGTTTAAAACGACCTTGGAATCTGGATCTAAAGAAAGTTATTTGTATTAAGCAATGGGATCTTATTCCAAAAAATGTGAATATCTTCTTATTAACTTAGATATGCTTACTGCATTAAAAAAATTAAATGTACTGTTTGATTACTTGTATTATCAGACCAAGTAATTTATTCGCCTATTAAGCTTGTGTTTACCTAAAAAGTTTTAACTTACAAACATAACCTATAAAGTTGTAATTGAATTTGTTTATACATATTCCGCTTAATATTTCAGCTAACTTGACTTTAATTATATTGATATTTTATATAGTTTATTTATATTCTCAAATGTAACAAGAAAACTAGGCTAAGCACAGCCTACTTAACCAGCCCCAAAATTCTGCTGGTTAGAGCCGAAAATCTTCTGACACAGGTCAGTGTGGTCAGGTGTGTCAGTGGTTTATACATATATGTTAGGTCGCCGTAGCCGTCTTACATTCGTCACCCACCGGAAGATTTTCACCTCTAACGTGGTTGAAGAAGCCACTTATATTAGTAACGAAACGTCGAGTTAGTAGATTTTGTATTTTTTCCCCTTTGTTTTTAGTTTATTGTTTATATTATATAAATTAAAGTATTATGACGCGTTCAAAACCCGAAAGTTCTCATTAAACAGTCTCGAGCCGTGGAATGAATGCGTTTTAATCCTATATATGTACAGCCGTAGTTCCCTAACTCTGTGCTGTGATATCTCGGGGAATGGAAGAAAGTAAAAAGGGGCGGCGCGAAACACTTCTGTGAGGAAGACACAGCAGTCTGGCATATTTTAAAATGAACCTTCGAAACGGATTCAAAGGTAATGGAACTTTCGATAAAATCTAGACCAGATAGTTAACCTACCTTATAGAACTTCCAGAAAATGGAAATTTGTGAAGGGTATATAACTTTCTAGTAGGCTTATATAGTATGCTATCTAGCATTAACGAAGTTTTGCACAGCAGATATAACTACAGCACTCTGGTTGGTTCGCCAGAGTATTGTAGTTCAGTTCCTAAGTAATAATTGAAGAGAAAACATATGAGAAAAAGTGTAAACGAGTTTAAGATGCGCGGTATCGGCAGAGTGCCCGCCTGTTTTGAATGATATTACTGTTGAAGAGCTGTTCTGCAAAAGCAATATTAGAAGTACAATAGCTTACTTGAAATTCTTGACAAGTTTATAACCGATTAGGTTCGTGAAAGGTCATCAGTATGTATATTGATGAAGCTCAATCAATTGTCAGGTGCTTAATCGCGGCAAAGCTCGGCATGCATTTTCCATAGGAAACCACTTGCATCAAAATCGATAAGCTTTCCCAATTTTTTAAAACCCTATGCATGGACATTGGAGTTGAACACACGCCTTGCTATACTACTAAATTCTCGAATTTTGCTACAACTAGCATATTTTTGCGATGCATTTGGCTAGGTGAATGCCTTGAATCTATTCCTGTAAGACAATATTATTCATGTTTTTAAATTTCTGGGGGAAGGTATGATGGTTAGGAGAAATACGTGGTTTGTAATAAAGCTGTTATTTCACAAGACTTTCTGTCCTTTTCGGTAATACTTCCAGGAACTCATTGACTGGTTTGCGAAATACTTTTAGGAAAATGTGGGGAAATACGCGTCGATCTAAGATCCTCTCCGTGATCAAACTCCACCAGAATGCATTTGTCAAGAACAAGACAGTCTCTTGAATTCTCTTGTGACAATAGCCTATAAGCAAAATTTACTTCTTACAATTTAGTACAGTTTTGGATATCAATTACAATAAATATTTAACCCTGGATTTAAGAGTTGCAAGGATACTCATTCTCTCTGCCACAACATATTTATGAATCCGGCTTCCCGTAAAAAGGTTCGCAGAAAACTGTTTGACACCGCCATTCTCATTTTTCTCCCATATGATTTTTTAACAATATTTGCTTTTTATTACAGCTACATCTAAAAGTCCGGGTTTTCACTCAGAGCTGTAACAAAAAGAAGTGATAAAGTTTATTTCGCGTTTTAGAAAAATGTGTATCAATTAGCCCATAATTTGTCACTGAAGATTTTCACTATTTATTTTATTTTTAAGATTGATAGTTCTTGTGATTCAATTTTAGTTAATGTAAGCTTCACATTGTGAGGTTTATTTTAAGAGATGAAAATTTTATTTGGATAACACTGTATACATTGAAGAATAAAATATTAATCAATTAGACATTGCTTCATAGATTTTATATGAGGAGCAACTGCATGATCTCTCTCAGCTGGTAGCATTTATATTTTCCTGATATAAACAGTAGCCTACATAAATTCTTACATCTGTCTATAAAATGCCTAATGCAAAGGGAATATAATGTGTTTCAATTATATGACATCCGTACATCTCAACTGTATACATATGTATATGGTACACAATAACTAGCAGCATTTTAAATATTACTACTATTTAGTATGAATTAGTGAATACTTATGTGTTTAGTAAATATAAATAACAATCGCTGTGCAAACGATTTCTTGCTTTCGTTTATGGATATAAGCGAGAACAAATCAGTTCTGTCGGTAAATAATGTTAGAAAGATAGATGAGTTAGGCTGAGTTAATGTTAACAAATAAACTCGAAGTTTCGTCTTAGAAGTTGAAAACAGTAATCGTAAAGGGATCTAGAAATAGAAGGAATGTGTAGTTTACGATCCAATATATTATAATTTTGCGACAGAAAAAATTTAAATATCTGCTCACATGCTTTTATTGGTGTTTTTACTTTGCTACACATATGAAAAAGGTAATGGAGAAGAGAGAAAGCAAAACTGTTTCATTCTCTACACTAATACCAAATTTATAAGATACCTTTGCTTCGAAAAGTGGAAGGATATTTCTTTCTTCAAGTATCTATTATGAGGGCTTCCGAATTTTGACCGCGTTATAGTAGTGCAAATATACATATACAATACAAAAATAAACCAAAAATAAAATAGAATAAAATATATTTTATATGTATGTATAGAGTAGTACAAATTATATGTTTGTACACCCCTACGCTTGACAGAAGGTTTTTACGTCGAGTTACCATGGACTTTTGCTTCTGAAGAAGCTACTTACATTAGTGATGAAACGTCGATTTTAGTAGATTTTGTATTTTTATTTTATTAACTTGTGATCACAAAGCTGTTAATCAAAACATACGAAAGGTCCATATCAACAACGGAGATCGTTAACATTGCTTCAGCCTTATGAATGACGCCTCAAACTATTTTTGTATGTCCTATGTTGGGTGATCTCACTGGATCTTCTGTAGATGATATTCTTAAGTACCTTCCTTTAATTAGTTTCGGAGTCAGAATTTGATCGTTGAGCTTAATGACATGTGATTGAACACCTACAAAGCAATATGTCTTTTGATCTATTACTCCTTCGATACCCTGTGATGGTATTGCTGGTCACTTCCGATGTAGTTCTCCGTAACTCTCCAATGAATAATATCGTCCGAGACCAAGGTACCATTATGTAAGTATTGTTTCCCCCTAGCCTGGCTTTTTGAAAGTATTTGTACTTCTTACATCTATTACACTGAGACGTAATCCGGCCACCAACTCCGAGGTGAGTGTCGTTCTGGAGTTCATATACATATTCCAGTCTCCACGGCGTTAGCGTAGATGCAGACTAAGAATCCTTGGATTTATGTAACACATTTTTAAGACTATTCATTTTTCGTTGAAAGTTTGCCATCTTTTCATCTAGTGTGAGATTATCGTGCCACTTTTGACCTACACCACTCGCTTCCGGTGTCGTGAATGTTGATGATCACTCTAATATATCCAAGATCCACGTGGCTTCAATAGCTGACGTGTTTCTATGCCATATGATGCTTTGTTTCTCTCTAAATTATTCACTAACAAAAAGTAGATCAGATCCGGTATAGCTGGAGGAAATCGTCTACAGTTCTGCTCTGGGAAATAGTAACTTGCAGTATCTTCATCTTTCGCTGTTCTTTACACGTGTTAGTACATTTCTGAACGTTAGATATGTATGTAAACTCGGATCCATAGAAACGCGTGTCGAACTTTCCTGTGCACCTAGAATCACTTTTTCAGTCCTTCCTTTGGTGACAGCTGTACACAATCGAATCTCATCTAGGTACTATGTAGATACACTAATTGTAAAGTCATAGAACACTAAAGAAAATTATTGAATTATTAAATTTAGTTTTAAATCGTGTTAAGAAATGTCAATGTAGCTTTCTAGACTTGGAAGGGAATATTATTGAAACTTGGATGCATTTATACAGAAAGTAACCATTTTGCCAAAAAAAAAGTAATGAAGTTAGGTATAAACGAGGAGTCTTTTAGCATACTGTAACAATAAGTAAAGTTATATTATAATAATAATACAGAATGATGACGTTTCTCTTCAGACAATGCGATTGAACGGAAATGCAAATATTTATTTAGAGAATTTAGTATTAGCTCCACTAACCTCCACCTTTATTTTCTATTCCATGTATAAAACACTACATGCTTTTATCCATACCCAAATGAATTAACATGATATTTTTAATAATGTTCAATAAAGATGTGAATTTTTTTATTCCTTTTAATATATGTATTTTTTGACCTTTGTGTACTTATCTTTTTTCCTGATTTATTCCCACTTAGAGGTCAATAAAACAATAATTTAATTATTTATTGTTTTATTGACCTCTAAGTGAATAAATCAGGAATTTATTCCTTTTCGAAGACTTTAGCAGCAAGGTTACAAGTCTTTCAAATTTTGCCGTTTTTTCTTTTATTTTGATGCTAAAATGTGTAGGTGGATTTAAAAAAGTGATGCCGAAACTACTGTCAATTAGTGTCAAACGCATTTTATACATCCTTTGATTCATTTTATGATTCTTTTGCTATTATTGATATTTGTTTAATTTAAAATGGGCAGAGGAAAAGTTATCGACGAGAAAATTCGATCACTCATTGTTAAATTTCTTAATTCTGGAAATCTTATTCTGAAGTTGTAAATTTATTGGAATTATTCCGATACAGTATCAGAAATATAGTTAAAAGATATAAGACTACAAATTCAATAACTCCAAAGGCTAGAAATGTAGGAAAAAGTATGACAACTGAAGGTGATAGACGAGCATTCAGAAAAATTATTCAAAAAAAACCGTCGTTCAAGTTATCTTGAGTTGAGTGTTATGTGACGAATGTCCAGAGCCACGTGTTACAGAGAGCCCCATAAGCAGGGCTATGAAACTTACAAATAAGTTAAATGAATAAAAATGTGTGAACAAACTTTACTAAAATTTGAATTTTCATGCCAAGCAAAGGAAAAGCCACTTTTGACAATACAGCAAAAGAAAAATAGAATAAAATGGGCAAAAGAACATCAGAATAGCAATGGGATGCAGTAGAGTAGAGCGATGAGTTCACATTCGAAATTTGTGTTGGAGACAGCAGAAGTCGTGTTATCCGCAGAAATCACGAAGCATTTCATCCTCAGTGTCTTAAAAAAAAATTAAAATTTCCTGCATCGACCATGGTCTGGGGCGGTAGGTTATCCAAAGGTGTAGGAAAACTTCATTTTATTGACGGAATAGTGAACACAGACAAATATTTAGAGATTTTAGAAGAAACTCTTTTACAGATTATGGAAAATCACTTAACATCAGGGCAAGATTTTGTCTTCCAACAAGACGGCGCAGGGTGTCATACGTCAATAGAAATAGCCAGAAATCGCATGGAGCCAAATCAAGTGAATACGATAAATGATCGACAACAATGATGCCTTTTTTAGTCAAGAATTGACGTACAATGATGTCTTTGCGCAATGGTACATTGTCGTGCAACAGAAACCAACTGCCTGGCTTTCGATATTCCAGTCGAACTCGTCGAATTCTGGTCCACAATCGTTGTAGAACTTCCAGATAATATTCTGTGCTTACCGTCTGACCTTCTGGAACGAATTCATTGCGAACAATTCCCTTTGAATCGAAGAAAACTGCATTGTTTTAATTTTGATCTTCTGAAAGCGTAATCTTTTCTCTTTTGGCTCTTCTGGTGACTTCCATGCCGCAGTCTAACGTTTTGGTTTTGGCTCGTATTGAAAGCACTACGTTTCATCACCGATTACAATGGTTGACATGCTTGCCGGATTCCTTTGGGACATTTTTAACATGTCTCTGCAATGCTGAACTTTCCAATCTTCTTGCTTGTCTGTGTGTAGCACGAAGTGCGCACAGATCTTCTATTTGCCCAAATCTTCGGTCAAAATTTGGTCGACTGTGTTTTTCGGTATCCCAGCTTCCTTTTCGATGAGTCTCGCAGACACACAGCGATCAAAATTTCCTTGACTCGCTCGATGTTACGACTGGTTTTTGGCATCGCTGCTTGGTAATCGTCTGCAAGGTCCTCACAACCGTCACGGAATCAGCCAAACCAACAGAAAACCTGTGTACAGGACATGCGTTCATCTCCGTACACATTTTTTAGCGTTTGGTACGTTTCTACACTACTTTGATCTAAGTTAAAACAGAATTTAATATTCGCTCTTTGTTCCATGTTGGTTTTTCGACCGACGTACGTAAAATGTCAAACCACAGTGAAATATCAACCGAATTTGCTCAAATGTTGAGGTTAGGTAGACGAAGGGTAGAACATTCACCTACCATCATTCACTCATAGATGTCGCTGGGCTAAGAACTTTGATGCAACCAGTCTCATCGCATCTTGGACAGACTATGTATACACAAAATCTATGTAAATAGATACATTTAAGTATTTTTAACAGATTAAAATATATCAACTTTTAATACTCTCAAGAAATTACTTATTTTTAGATATACCTACTAAATGAAAGTATTTTTAAAATTTAAGGAAAATTCAAAATGTCACGAAAGGACTATTTAGGTAAAAGGAATGCTTACAAAAAATAAAAGAACATACATACGGGATTTCTCATCTTCGTCATCTTCGCATGGATGCATAAATTTAAAAAAGCCGCGCAGTTACTCTCTATAATTGTTACCTCTCGAAATCTATTTAAATTGCCTTTAACGTAGTCACGGAAAAGTTAGGAAAAAAGTGGTACCTATATCAGATATGAAAATCATAATAAATAATTCGGTAAGAGGCTCTGAAATGTCAGAAATATTACACAATTTGTATAGGATTCATTACTACTATGGTACCATTAACAATACCATTAAATATTTGCTAAAAGTGTTTACTTTGGAGTAAAAGCATTTACTACGAATCTACTACAAAGCATTAAGTAAAAGTTTATGCTAAATTTTGTATGCGTAATTGTCGACTTGTGCTTATAAATACGTACTGAAAAGGATGTGTAAATATTTATCAAAGTAAATGCTTGCAAATATTTATTATGTACGAATCTTATATACGGTTTGTTACACTTCTCGGTATCTAAACACTTCTAATGCAATGTGTAGTGCATGAAATGATATCTGAAAATGTATTAAACAATTCTAAAAATATTTCCTACGTCCGACGAAGTTGATTAGTTCAATCAACTAATATAAATTTTATATTTAATTAGCAAAATATATGTACATCCAATAAGCCAAGACATTGATTACTAAATCTTCAGATATTTTGCTTTAATTTTCTATTTTCGTTGTCTTTATATCTATAATTTTATAGTTTTTCTTTCTTGAAATAGTATCACCATCTTTGTGTCGACTTCTTTATTTGTTCCCTATACTGGTTACTTTAGTCTGCATCCAATTAATTAAAATTGTTTACATGTATTTTATTGACATACTACCATTTCGTTCGAAGCATGTGTGTCATGTAGAGCTATGGAAGACATTGTAACAAGCAAAGGCATCTATACAAATCTACTTTCAGACATTTTATAGCTTTGTACATAAATACCGTCTGAAAATATGTCATATACAGTGTTATTGTATAAATAACGACTGAACTCTATTTTCAATACCTTTTCCCAACAATAACAATACGGGTGATGTGTTTGAGTAAAATCTTAATGCTGTCATTATTCATTTATGAACAGTATATTTATTACAATGCAACATTACCAACTCCTGAATATTGATAGAAATAATTAAGATTGCTTTGCACGGGCGTCACCATTATCACAGTGAAGCAATTATTATATTAATTTGTTGCCATTAACGCATGAAGTTTGATTTGGTGCAATTATAACAGTATTTGCTGCATATTTGCAATCATGGCACAATTGCTTTTCATGAATATTTCCGCTCGTGTGAAACAGGCTTTAATCTAATTTACGCTCGATTATTACAATGCCTCTACTTTTTTTTTTTTTTTTTAATATGTGGTGGGTGCTTAGTTGCAGTGACTCCGTAAACTGTATCGCTTGTCTGGCTATCACTGCAACTCTCGCGGTGTAGTTTTTGTGTGTGTATGTTGTGTTCAATGGCTTTGTGACAGCATCATATCGCCTTTTATGATGCCGCGCTGTTAATCACTTTGCTCCCAACAGCGAATGGCAAGTCGATCCGGGATTCGGTCGCAATGTTGTATATTCGCACTTGCTTCCACATATTTCTTAAAATATTAAGATTGTTTGGACCGTACTAAAGCTTGCGAGAAATAACTAATCGATTTTGAATGCCTGTCAAACAATGGTGTTGTGAAGTGCGATTCAAGGAACTAAATACATCATGTAAAATAAAATAACCTCGTCTGAATATTTTATAGCTGTTTAATTTTCGTTCGACTTCTCATATAATTCTGTAAGTAGCAATGTAGCACTGAAAGAATCATTAGCGACAAGATAGATAGTCACCTGCAATGAATAAGATTAAAACTAATATTGTGCATACAATGAAACTTACATGTGAGTTGCTTATATACTTACGAAGATTTATAATTAGAGAGCGTCACTGAACTGTGCCATCTTTCAGCGCTTCTTACCTCTTTACTTTTCACCGTGGAGACTAAATTGACTGCGCTGGTCTGACTTTTATCACATCGATTGACAGATGATCCTTTACTTGTACACTCTACGTGTACTCTGCACACCACAAGGTAAACTTTGTTTATAAATAAAAGAACGTAATATTCAATTTAAGAAAATATTTGTATATCTTGAGTAAAATATACTAACGAATACTAACTTACTTTGTTTTTATTTCTAACATATGTGTGAGTGTGTATGAATAAGTAAGCATAACTTCAATAACATTGAGGAAACGCTCCATCGCTATGCATGTATATACATACATACAGATAACTTTAATTTATCTTCGATAGTACCTAGGAGTTCTTCAATTAGTACCTTCAACAAACTTACAAATGTGCATATAATTTATTCATCGTTTATCAGCTGGTATCTGTTCTATTCTTATGCAAGGCTTGGATAATTAAATACTGTAGTGATATGTTGATATAACTATTCGCGCTGTACCATATATGAACTAATTTAGTAAAGACACCAGATATACTACACAGTTATTTTATAAAATATGACTCACATCAATTTCAATCGTTTATCTGTACTCTTATAATTATTAGGATAAATAAAATAGTATACATATATCTGTCTTAAAAGGTATTGCGTTTTTTCCCGATCACATCCAATTTTTAGTCCTTCCTAGGTTCAATACATTATAATTAATATATGTATTTTTTGACCTTTGTGTACTTAATTGTCAATTTCTTCCACTGAAGAAGTTATTTAACGAAAACATATTATTATATGTTATGGAATAAATTGGTATTTAATTATTTATTGTTTTATTGACCTCTAAGTGGGAATAAATCAGGAATTAAAAGATAAATACATTATAATGAAAAGGACGTACTTTTGATAGATTATATGAACTATCTCGTCGAGTTCCTTTAATTAGTCTTACCCAAGATGAAATGCATCGGAAATCTAAGAGGCAGCAGATTTTTAAAATCGACTGCATGGGTAGGATTTGACTTAGTGGCTGAGTTTATATTCGACATTTTTTTTTATGTGTGGTGGGTGCTTAGTTTTTAGTTCTGATTTAGTTCTGATATTGGAATATTTGCGAAAACGGATTTTACTCACACTACGTTTTGCTATTTGCTATACGTTCTATGTGTGTATCTTGCTTAATTAATATAATTATTGGATATAACCGATAAGCAATTTCGATAAGTTAGCTTTTTATTGCTTTTTTACGTATGGCTGATTCGAGGTATTGTTCTTTTTTACAGAATTTTATTTAGGGATTGTGCAAATACTTTTGGATTTTATATTTTCACCTCGATATGTTTATACAGAGTGCGCACGTTCGAGCTGCCGATAGATGCATTAGCAATGTGTGCCGACTGTAACTGGGAAGCGCAACACCTTGATAACTGAGTCTAATATGCACGTACGCAGGCGCAAGTCTGTTGCTATCACAAATGACTGTATTCTGTCGTGCTTGAGCACTTCGATCTGTTGATAGGATCTTCAATGTGTTAGAGCAGGCATAGGATTTTAATATGTTAGATAAAGAGATACAATGAATGCATTTGTCCAAGCGAACAGTACCGATATACGTTTCCTGTGTTAACTAACGGACGTCTCTTGGCAGTTCTTTTTCATCTTACACGAAACGTATCAGCAGGTCGTGCGCGCGCGCCCGGTATATGTTTATATATGTCTTTGCCAATATCTGTTCTGTTATATTAGATCCTGATTCAGAAACAATGGATTTTTACTCCCACTTTGGTAAGGATTATACCGAGTTTTGCTTTAATTTTACTCCCGTTACTGAAGACAATATATTTCATATCCTTAAGGGAATAAGCTCAAATTTAGTCGGTTGTGATGGCACTAATATTGAGTAAATTAAGTTATCCTGTCCACATATTTTACCATTTTTGTACCACATCTTCAATCATTTCATTTCTTCTAAGATTTTACATAGTATTTGAAAAAATCACAGATTTTACACTTGATCAAGAAGCGAAGCCCCGAAACACTTGCAGATTTGCGTCCAATAAGTATATTATGTGTACTCTCTAAAATATTTTTTTTTTCAAATTCGTTTATTAATCAGAAATACATATATGTATATTTATATAAATACAAAACATAACATATATACATGTATCCAGCTCTTCGGTCCTCAGTCCTCCTCTCGGGTGGTAAGGGAGTAATTTCGTCCCGGCCCGGAGTAACGGTATCGAGGTCGCCTCTATTTCTTTGTCCTACTTTTCTTCGTATGCGTCTTCGTTATATTTCGCCTTTTAGTATTTTATGTTTGATTTGTTTTCGGTACTGGACATAGTTAAGTTTCTTCGTTGTGTTTAAAATTTTGTTATAGTCCTTAATTGCCTCTGTTGTTGGGACTTTCTCGTATTTCTTTTGTTTTAGTGTATTTGTTCGTAGGTGTGATATCCTTCTTGTTTTATAAGCATGTGTTTCTCTATTAGTTTTTAATTTTGTGTTTGTTTTTATTAGTTTCTTTTCCATTTTATAGATTAGCAGTAGACTTTTAAATGTAATTGTTTGTTGTATGTTCATTTCTCTTGTCTTTCGAAATACTTCTGTTGTAGGCGTCCATCTTTCCATTTTGTATATTAATTTTAGAATTTTGTTTTGTTGTCTTTGCAATTTTCCTATATTAGCTTTAGTAGTATCCCCCACACATTAATCAAATAGTTTATGTGTGAGGCGTACATAGCATTGTAGATCGATTTTCTTGCGTATTCTGGGATTATTTTCCGTATTTTGTATATTTTAGCTATTGCTATTGCATTTTTCTTCGTTATTTCTGCAATATGTTTGTTCCATTTTAGATTGTTTTGTATTATTAGTCTTAGGTATTTTATTTTGTCTACTTCTCTTATTTCGTAATTGTTGCTTTTTATTTGATATTTGTGTGGGTTTGTTTCTGCTGGGAAGACCATGTATTCCGTTTTTTGTTCATTTATTGTTAATGTGTGTTGTGAGCACCACCTCTCAATTATTTTCATCTCGCTGTCTATAGTTTGTTGCAATTTACCTTTTTCCTTTCCCCAATATATTATGCAGGTATCGTCTGCGTATGTGAATACTTTGCCTGTTATTTGCAGTTGTGATATGTCGTTCGTATATATTAAATATAGTATCGGAGGTAGGTTTCCGCCTTGTGGAATGCCATATTCAGGACATAGTTTGTGGCTCTCTTGTTTGTTAACTACTGTTGTCTGCGTTCTGTCATACAGGTATGTTTGAATAAGGTTCCTTTCCTTTCCATGGATTCCTATTTTTTCACATTTTTCCAATAGCTTTGGTTTCGAGACGGTATCGAAGCCTTTTTTCATATCAATGAAGATAGCAATAACTGTATTTTTCCTTTCTAGTTTTTCTTTTATATTGTTGAGTAGATCTATAGTTGCAGATGTAGTTCCTGTATGTTTTTGGAAGGCATATTTTTATTTGTTGATTATATTTTATTTTTGTAAGTATTCTGAAAGTTGTATTTGTATAGCTTTTTCTAGTATTTTGTTGAGGGTTGTTAGCAGTGAAATTGGTCTGTAGTTTTCTGGTTTTTGCTTATCTCCTTTTTTATATATTGGCGTAATCGTTGCTCTTTTTAAGCATTCTGGATATATACCTTTTTGTATAACTTCATTTACAAGTTTTGTTATGATTGATGTTAATTTTGCTCTGTTTTGTTTGATAAGGTTTGACGTGACATTATCATATCCTGGAGCTTTGTTTGGTTTAAGTTCTTCAATTATTGTCTCTATCTGTAGTGTTTTCACTTTTTCTAATTTAAAACGTAGTCTTTTTTGTTCTTCAGCGTTTAACGTTATGTTCGTATAATTGATATTTCTATTTTTGTCAACTACTTTTCCTATGTTTGCAAAGTATGCGTTTATTTCGTCCGCTATCTCTTTTGGGTTTGCCGTAATTTCCCCGTTTTGTTTTTGTATTGTGTCTATTTTATTCTTTTGTTTTTTTTTACATCATTTGTTTCTTCTTTAATCATTTTCCATATCTTTGCTGGATCATTTCTATACTTCTGAAATTGGTTTTTGTAGTATTCTTTTTTTTTTTGGTTTGTTAAAAAGTATCTTGTATATTGCTTTTGAGCGTGGTATCTCCGTGATATATTATCGTTATTCGGATATTTCGCATACTTTTTATATAAGTTGTTCCTCTTTCTTATTTGTTTTATTACATTTTCGTTTATCCATGGGCTATCCTCTTTTCTCTTAACTTTTTTAATTTGTTTATGTTTATCTAGCGTTTGTTGTAGCGTTCTGGATAGCTTTTCGAAAGTGTTTACGTCTATCTCTTGCATGTGTTCGATATTCTTTTTTATTTCTTTATAATTTATTTGTATGTGTTGGAAATATTCATATTCATATTATCTTTCTTAAATGATGGGATTGACAGTTTTATTACATTGTGATCAGATAAGTCGCTTGGGATTATTTTAATTTTCATTGACATATTCACATTGGTAATTGCATGGTCTAATATACTCTTTTTTCCGTTAGCATCTTTTCTTGTATAGTATTTCTTGTTTCTTCTATTTAGTATTTTGTAGTTATTCTCTTTGTACATATTTACATATTTTTCCGTTGCATCGGTTCTAGTGGTTATATCAATATTGAAGTCCCCTATTAATATGTGTCTTTTTCTTTTTGTCAAGATATTATGTTTTAATATATTTATCAGTTCTTGACATTTTACTTCTGGAGGTTTATATATTAGCGTCAATATTACCTTTTCTTTTGTTAAAGATACTGTTATGATCTCTATTTTATTTATTGTTCTGTTTAAAATAGTCTTGTATTCTATACTGCTCTTAATGTAGACCGCTATTCCTCCTCCTCTTTTTGTGCGAGAGTTGTTGTTGTGTTGTTGGCGTCATAGCCATTTATTCTATACAGTTGTTCAACGTTCGGGTTTAACCAAGTTTCTGTGAATCCTATTATTTCTGGGTCGTTATTCAGTTTTGGTATTGTTTGTATGTCTGCCATTTTGTTAAGCCATTTGATAAGTTGCTTGTGAGACAAATCCAGAATTATATGTCTCGTTGCAACATCTTACCTCATTCCAATCGGAATTTAGAGCAGATTATAACTATGCATCCGTCTTATCAGCAGTTACCGATGATATTTTTACAGTAAGCGATACGGGTAAAATTATATGCTTGGTGTTGCTGGATTTCTCACGTCCTTTTGATACTGCGAATCATCAATTACCGCTTATAATTCTGAAGTCTTTAGTTCTGATGTTACGTCCCTGATTAGCAGCTATCTTTCTTGTCATAGTCCAGAAGTTGTGTTATCGGATAAAACTTCCAATACTCTGCCGGTGCGCAGTGGTGTTCCGCAGGGTTCCGTTCTCGGGTCTGTCTGGTTTACGCTTTACACAGCTAAATTGGATACTTGTTTAAAACATTGCAACTATCATGTGTATGCACATGCATACGCACACGCAGATACATATATTATTCTTTTGATATAGTTGACTTGCTGGCTGCTGCGAAGCGTATTAATTCTGACCTTGATCGCATTGTCAAATTTTCTAAGCAACATCATCTATCTATTAATATTAATAAAACATCTGCAATACTTTTTGGGGAAAATGCTGACATAGAGTATGTATCCAAAAATACGATCTTGAAATTGCTTGACTCGAGAGTAACGTTTATCACTTCTGCCAAAAATCTTAAATTGGTTATTGACTCGGATCTTAGATTTAGGAGTCACGTTAGTAATTGTGTTGGCAAAGCTTATTCCAATTTGAAAAATCTTTAACCGCATCAACTCTATTTATCTGTCTCTTCAAAAACATGTTTATCAAATACTCTTGTGTTATCGCATTTTAACTACTGTGACGTAGTTTATGAATCTTGTTTAGATGTAATGGCTAGTCAACGGATTCAGAAGCCACTCGGAAAACCCGAGCTGTTTGCAGTAACCAAATCTATTTTGCTGACATATATTTTGCTATGGATATTATACGCATTGCTACTTTAACTGAATACTAAATCAAAATTTGTATTATACAAATATAATATTTGCTTAATTCACAGAAATATTTAATTAAAACACTTAAATATAGCCAACAAAATTATTTGTTACCAACAACTATATATTTGTTTGCCCATATTCAACCATAAAATTTGGTGAATGCAAGTAAAATTTGTTTGGGTCAAACAATCCAGTCTTTCCGTGCACAAAATGCATGTATTCGGTATGTAAGTGTGATACTTAATGTAAGAGTGTAATCCTTACACTCATACTGGAACTGTATTATTTTATTATCTTTTCTATTTGGTGCGTAATAAATGTGTATTATTATTATGTATTATATTATGTCCTTATATTTTAATTCCAAATATCTTTCAACTGCAGAAGTACATATTTTTAACAAAAACATAATAATTTATATTTTGGAAATAAATTGATTTTTAATTCCTGTTTTATTTGACCTAAAAGTGGAAAGATATTTCGGATTTATAGATTTTAACCTTGGTTCTTATTAGACTTTTAGAATAGATATATGCTGTATCGCTAGGGTAGCAGTACCTAATCTGGCTACAAGGTTTGACTTGTTTCTGCATCATTTTGGGCCTGCAAGACAGATAACTAAGATCAACACACCTACCGAAGAATACAGCTAAATGTATTTGATATTTTAATTAATCGATCTTAGAATCGAACACTTAATTTTCAATTTTGGGGACATAATCCTTTAATTTATTATAACAAATCCTGTTTTGTTTTTTAATTAAGCTTGTGACTTTTTGACCTGTTATATTTTCATTTATTAGTTTCTTTCTAGTTTTCATGGATAAAACTCCTTCCAAGTTCAACGATTGATAAAGATTGTTTGGTTCAGCTTACGCTTAAATTTTACTCTACTACTTTAGATCTTCTTTTGTGTTATTAAGTAAACTTCTACACTATTTGTAAATTTGGTGATAAATTGGTTTTTGTTAATTTACAGGATTATCTTTGTCTAATTTTATTTTTGCGGTATATTTTTACTTATTCTTATTTACGCTATTTTATTCGTGGATAATTTAGAAAATACCAGAATTTTGTGTGAATAACTAAACCTCTTAATCTGCATTCTATATGCTATTTATTTATCATTACTTGTAATAAAAGCTGCCGTTCTGAGTAAAGGCTGTGTTTTTAATTAATTGACGTACTTAATTATGCTTGTCGTATTGCTTCTTAAAAATTCTACTTTAAGATTCCTGTTTACCAAGTAGGTGGTTAGGGATATTTTAGTTCTAAACATGTGGCGTCTTAATGCTATATCTTTATCCCGCTTCTGTCTTCGTTAGTAAGCTGGCAACCCTATAAGGCAGCAAAATCTGCTTTACGGTAGGCAACAAACATGCGATAGTTTAAGAAACTTGGAAGTATGTATTTGGGTATTTGGAGTAAGGCGTCACATAGCGTAGTGTAAAAATCAATTCTTTTCAGAAAAAGTGCAGAAAATCTTCAGTTTGACAACACCTATAAACGACTGATTCAGTTGATAAAGGATTTAAGTTTTTACTTTTAAAAATATTGAGTGCTTGTGGTTTTAATAATTAGTAATCTCCACAAAATGTAACTATGGATTACGAAATAGAATCCATTACAAAACAGACAGAAACCACAGTACTATATGAAATATTGTATAATCATCAAGTCAAAATGGCAGAGTAAAATAATAATCCCAAGTGTATTTGCTTCAAAGTTTACAATAAATTAGCTCTACAACTGAATAACTGAATATTGAGGTCTTTAATAGACTACTTAGCTGTTACAAAACGACTGCCTTGCTACTTATTTGAAATTAGTGTTACATACATGCGAAAATGTTGTGTTCTTTCATTAAACATCAACAGGTTTTGGTTTTCATAGATTCTGAAGACAATAATTCTGAACAAAGGATATAGTGAAGTAATTAATTCATTTATTAATAATTAATAGCTCGCTACTTGCATTATGGTGTGGAGCATTATATGGCTTTTACGCTACAGAGACCTATGTGTTTGTGATTGTTTTTTTGTTAATGTACTTGATGCAAGAAATCTACAACGCGCATTTAAATTGATTGATATTGATACTTTATAACCTTATTAACAGTTTCTACGTATGATAGAATTGAAGCAGGTATACATTTAAATAATACTCATATATAATAGCAGATTTAGATACATGTCTGCAATTTTAAAACTATCCTAAGACATTAGATACATCTTAGTATTTCTTAGATAGAATCGTATATTCTACAAGTACAGCTAATGCTAATTTTAATTTACAACTAATCACAATGTAATACAACCAAAACATAGTAAAGAGCATACATATATATTAGAAACATAGCTGCATTAATTTTCCAACGTCTCCGACGTAAACTTCAACAATTACCTTGCTACATACCATGCTTAAGCTGACAAATTCCACGCTTACTTCGTTCTGTTGGTTTGGTAATCCACTCTCTACACCTTTTAGAATTAAACATAGGTGTAACACCACTCGAAACTAAGATATAAATATCAATTAGCTTTCATAACTAATTAGAGCATGTTGCGTTTTAAAATGAACCGATAATGAACTCCGCTGGCCTCTTAACACAATTAGCTGACCCATCTACAACTCAAATTTACTTGTACACTTGGACCTAGACTTTTCTCACTCTTTAAAGCGTTATTTACCTTCAGACGAAAGATACATACATATGACGTACCGCTATGTTCTTTACGTTTTGACAATATACACTCATGTGGTATGTACTACACATACGTATGTTTACTATATATATGCTAATACCTAAAACTCATATATACCAGTTACTCCATTTATTCCTAGTTTATATTTTAATTATTGTATTATTGATTGAAAGCAATGTTGCATTTGAACACGATAATACTCGTCACAATCAATATGTTTAGTCTTGAACAATAAAATATACTCATTCATTATACAGTTCATGATAAACAAATTACTTAATACGTAAACATATACTATTCTGTAACTATAAACACGCTACTGACGCTCAAGAATTTGCATAAAACATTTTAACAAACAAATATTTACTAATAATTGTTATGGTAATTCTTGTTTCTTGTGTTAGACTTTTACTTGCAACAATGTTAATGCAAAAATAAAATCTAATATGAGGCTTTATAATGTAGAATAAAAATGTATTATGATGGATGGAGTTAATGATTTAAGTTGTTTAAGCTGCCATGATGGCAAAATAATTCAATACTTCATGTTGTCACATTAATTCATGTACACTTTGTTAAGTCGTTCATTTGTGCTTTATCTTTCCGAGTCTAGTTGTACCCGGATAAAGAAATCCACAACTTGGTTGAAAGTTTGGCTCTAAAATAAGTTCATCACCCTATCCGCTATTAAGCAGTCGACAAGTAAATAAATTAGTGTTTTCTCCACATTCCTGCAGCTTTTATACATGAAAGAGTTCGCCAGATCCATGCAATACCGATCTTTATTCGAAGCGCAGTGACCAATTCAGATTTCTATGAGTAAAGTTACTGACTACTCTCTGCTCATAAAGACCACTTTGCAGAGTCTTTCGTCATTTAAACGAATGCCTGTGGCAACCCAGTACTACCTCACAATCAAACCTGACAAGTTGTTGGGGCTCTAAAGGCAGCTTGGCTGCCAGATTTCTCTGGACAAGTGTAGAAGGCGATTCTTACAGCCTGGAAAATGAAGGAAAAGTCCACTATGCTGATCTCTCCATATCTCCAATGTCCACGCCATTCAGTGTTTTCGAAGCATCCACAAAGCAGCGGGAAATTCCTCGTCTCGATTTGCGGAGAAGGATTTTGCAATCTCGCTGCTGGAAATGTCTTCATTGTATTCCCAAATAAAGCTGAAGACCAGCGAGATCTTACCAACCCTTATGAAAAGTGGTACCGTCTGTTCGATGTAGTTGAAAATCTATATATCTTTTACCGGGGGAGTCTTTGCGTCCACTGCATTTTGCTCTTTAGGCGGCTAGACTTGCCTCTGACCATAACACCTGCCTAGACAGGCAATCCTCTGAACATTACTATGCGTGTTTGCCGCATAGCCTAGACTAGTTCTGCGTCACGAGACTAGCGAAGCGTAGGATATAGAAGATACTATAATCTTCGTCGACAGCCAGTTAAATTATTGCGCCCGTACGTTTTACCAAACATTCATATACAGGACGAAACGGTCCTTGTGGCTTTATTTATCACATATTTCAAGTGTTATTTGTATATTAGTTTGGCGTCCAAGATTACGCCTATGTACTTGATATCAGTTGATCTGCCGAAAATGGTCAAACATCCATCCATCGACAGAAAGGACACCTTGTCAAAGTCACCTTTAATGTCCAAGAAGATAGCCAGTGCAATCTTCTTGTTACCAAACGTAATTTCTGCTCATTGGGCAAGTTCATGTATGTAGTTGTCGTGTATAGGCAACCCTTAACCTCTAGTCTTATCCATTAAGTACTTATAAACTATCTCTTTTAAAATTTTGAGAAGACATGAAGTAACATCCTGGCCTTCGTCCAGCTGTTTGGCATGTAACCCATACTTAAAGTTGCTCTTAGTACGGCATATAAAACTCGATATAATAGCTATAGGCGCTGTTGTAACAGTGCGGAGAAAATGCGGTCCATACCAACCATCAAATTTTAGAGACCTGAATTATTTTCCGTGCAAGGTACCATTCTTCTCTCTATGCTCTCAAGTTAGGTATCAGTAAGTAGTATGTTATGTTATCTAATTATTATTATCTAGCTACAGTATCTATGCAAGTAATTATTAAAAATTACATATGGTGAAGTGGACAGAATTTTGAATATTTGCTTATTTCTGGTATTAGTTGCTGTATAATAGCCATCTAATTAATTATGGAATTAAAGAACATAGTAAACGTTTTGAAATTTAATTAAGCAAAGGAAAAAGTAGGGAATTTAAGGCTTGTATGATTCTGGATAATTATGAATCAATATCTGATTGAATAAATAATTATTGTACGATAACTTTTAACATAAATTATCAATATAACAAATGTCTTCTTCGAAGTTAGTAACCTTACGGAATTTCTAATTAAAAGTCGCAATACTAAACTTTACATACAATTGCTGTTCGCATTACAATGTTTGCGGTAATTTGAAGCTTCAGGTTCTGCGGTGGTGAAATTAACGAACATGCTACAGTATTGCTGGTCATAAACAAGATAAGCGCAAATACGTGAAAAAATTTATTTGGGTTATATACGAATTGATTACAGATCGCCTGCTGGCGCCTGCACATTTACGAGAAACAATTAGTTATTGGTCATTTAATTGCACCCACTCTACGTGTTTAGAAATTGTATTACATTTTATAACTATGTATGTATACAAGGAAGAGCGCTTTAGTGTGAAATAAGATCGTGAGTGCCACTATACTAGCAGCGACTATAATATTGTGCTATATCTGATACTTACGCGTGAATTGAAAATAGTCTCTTCCTTGTAGCCACATCAAGCAATTTCTATTTCTTCGAAAGCAAAGTACTTGAAAAACACATTTTTATTATAATATATACGGATGTACAGGTTGTTTCAAATTCGCGGAACACTATGGGGATCTCGGTTATTATACAAAATATAGTATAGCTGTAAATTTAGCAAAATTGTCAAATTTTAGTCGAAATAATAATTTAACAAAATTAAAGGCGTACTAACTACAGGAAAAATAGTTCGTGTTTTTAATGTTTATTTATATCTTATATAGTTTTGAGAATTTTGAATATTTTATATCTTATATTTATTATTTATTATTATATATATTTATTATTTATTATATACTTTATATCTTTTATATTCTTGAATATTTTATATCTTCGAGATGCCAACTCAGGCATTAACTGACCTCGCAGCTGTCGCTTCATATAAACATTTTCAATGGCCTAATGATTTTCATTGTTTGTTGATAGGTTTCTGTAAAATTTTGGTAAAAAATTAATGCTACCCATATTTACTATTAGCTTCACTCAATCTATATCCACACTTAGGATTTCTCTTAGGAAACTATCTTATTCGTGCTTGGTGCTCCTACATTTTGAAAATTGTTTTAAGTTATTAATATTAAGAAATACTCGAAACAAACCGAACAAACCATTTCTTCGGTCGGAACCCTTTTTCTGAAATTCGAAATTTTAGAAGGTGCCTCAGGTTGTTTTAGTTATTCTGAACATTACTCCAAAATGTTAACCTTCTACCAAATATAGCATGAGATAATTGAAAAAAATTAAATTTCAATAGTCTCACTTGTTGCAACTTTGTATACTGTTCAAGTTTACTGTTTTACGTTTGCTTTATATTGTTCCAAAGTTTTTGCCTCGTATCGTACATATTTTGTGTAATAATTGAAAAAACTGAAATTCCGTATGTATGGAGTTGGCGTCTACTTTTCCAAGACTAGAAATGTGTTGTGATTGTAGGTTTGTTTCATATTGCTCCAAAATTTTGTTGTTTCAGGTGGCTCTAGTTGTTTTAAACATTGTTTCACAATTTTAGTTTTCTATCATGTATAGTTCGTAAAATAATTTAAAAAAAAACATATTTTTTTGTAGCTGTCCTCCCCGTCTTTTTTAAGTCAATTTTTTTATTTCCAGGTTTTTCTCGATTTGTTTTATACGGTTCCAACAGTTCCAAAGTTTTATATCATATATATGTAGTTCGCAAAATGATTCACAAAAACGAAATTTCGCCAGGTGGCTGTTCTTCAGCGTAATTCAATTAGTTACATCACACATGTATTCTATAAAAAGGGAAAAGTTATGATAATTGGTTCAAATAATTGCAATGAATTGTTTTTCTGGTTTCTAGGATAATAAATAATTACAAAGATTTTGTACAAGAAGTATTTAACTCGTGCTATCTCAATCGAACAGAAAAAACAAAAAGTTTGTAACGAAAACTACCACGACTTTACAGTAGTGGAATTAATCGTAGCGATTGATCTATGTTTATAGGTTCTTTACATAATCTAAGGAGACATTAATTTTTAATTACTTTAGTTTCACTAATCTATTTTATTTTATTTGTAGGTTTATGCATAGTAGTAGTAGTGAAAGTATCTCTTTACCATAATAACGACAAATATTTTGTATGCAATTTAAATTTTCTGCTATTGTATATATTATATGTATGTAGATTCCCTTAATTAGCGATACAAACGTGAATGTACTGTAAGTAAAATGAATTTCTCAAATAAAGTTTTAATACACACGAATTAATTCAAGCTGTTTATCATAAAAGTGAATTATAATTACTTTTTTATGTTATATTCATTAAGTTTTTAGGGGAATTAACGTCTATCAATGTATTGGACGACGGATATTTCCTGAAATTGTCTATAAATTCTCCAGTCAACCAGTCTTTATGTAAAAATAAAAAACCGTACATTTCAACGTTGTGATTATAGCAGCTATCACCATTTATCGACCAATAAAAATTTTTTTGATACTTCACTAATTAACGAAGAATGGTAAAACTCATATTCTAATTTATCGTCCATGTCATTATAACATATTTGTTTGGTGATGCAATTCGTCACCTATTAACTGTCAAACAATATATCAAATATAATGTCCCTATTAGCAAAAATATATAATCGACAAAATCCTTACTATTTTTGGTGTGCTAAAATCTTTGTAACACTAATTCATGTTTTAGAGACTCGCGATGTCTATAAATGTCCTATATACTAACAATGTAACCGCATATCTGCCTTGTAGTGCAAAAAAATGCCAGATACAACAAATAAAATAAAAACTTATTGTCCTGTGTAATTCCTTCATAGACACAAAGTTTACGTACATTAAAGTAAAATCTTATCTTCCACAGTTTTGTCAATCTTCTTCAATGTATATTAGAAGGTAATGATCAGTCAGTCCGGTGTCGTTAGAAGTTTGGTCTTTGGACAGTAACCTCCAGCTACTGTTCCTTTACTTTTTTCCGATTTAACTTTATACCAAATAACTGATCCACAATTCATAGATAGGTCGTTATAGTTCTGTAATTTCGACTGTATTTTCATAAAATCCTTTTGTCTTCTTCATTGTTTGTTGTGTTTGCACCGCTAAAAGTCAAACTTAGCGTCCTTTATTCCTTTCACCCCATTCTACTATTCCCTGTTAAAGAACCCCTATTTCGATTTCAAATATTTTACTTCTAAACAGATAAATTACTGAGTTAAGTTTATGTATCTGTCGTGAAGGTACTATATACCGAGGGAATGACAATCTCGTACATTATACTACTCCTATATTATCTTTATGAAAATTATTTCAATAATTTATCCGTTTAAGAGTCAAATAAATCAACGGAAGTTCTTTAAATGGATGGTGGTAAAAGAAAAACGCTGAAATTCAACGCAATTGGACTCCATACTTTAAAGTTATTTTTTTAATATCCAATTTATGACATGAAATTATCATATTACAATATGGAAAACCAAAAATGTCTGTAAGAAGCACTCGTAGTATAATTGTTGGAATCGCCCAGCAAACGAATGCATTGAAAATAGATTAAGTATTAAAACCGGACCACATGGTTTCGACCTCCCAGGTTTCGTCAGTCCTCCTCCGAATGCAAGATCTAATTTAATAATAATTTCATTGCAGTTCGCCATTCAACCTATATTGTACAACACCTGCGATAATGGACTAATTCTAACCCCCATTCGCTCTAATGGACAAGGTTGAAAGTAGCACTGCCGGATGTCAAATAACTCTGATTGGTGCACCAGATACCGATCTAGCTTGGACAATTCATGGATTGTCAGCCCCTCTAGATGTCTCGGTCTCCTGAGCAGTCTAATGGTGATTCCATGTACAATTTACCATGACATAAAATGTTGAAAACGTCGACAAATGCCACAATATAAAATACCAAAAAGTGCCTGTAGTAGGCACTCATTGTATAATTGTTGGAATCGCCCAGCATGCGAGCGGAATGAAAATAGATTAAGCAGGATTGACAATCCATGAATTGTCCAACCAAGACTGGTATCTGCTGTACTGACCTGGATTGTTTGACACCCGGTAGTACTACTTCCAACGTTGTGCACTAGAAGGAATGGGGGTTGGAATTAGTCCATTGTCGCAGTTTTTGTACAATATAGGTTGAATAGCGAACTGCAATGAAATTAGATTTTGCATTAGGAGGAGCACTGTTGAGACCCAGAAGGTCGAAATCATGTGATCCACTTCTAATGCTTAAATATTTACATTGCACTCGCTTGCAGGCCGATTCTAACAATTATGTCATGAGCGTCTTTTACAGACATTTTCTGGTAACATACAATTGGATTAGTTTCAGCACGATGTAGGTAATAGATTTTTTTATTGCTTTATCATCTGTCAATTATACTAACATTTTTTATCATTTGTCTATTTACGTTAGCTTCTACATATACCTTTCCACATATACATCTTCTACCTACATCTTCAATTGTATTTGTTTATTACTGAGAATGATTTATGGACAGCTTCTGTTAGCAGTTGTAAAGGTTGTGTATTCTGACCTTCTTCTCATTTAGATTTGCCACTAATTTTTAACCATTTCTAAAAATGAGTCAGGTTGTTTGTAAATTTTGTTTGGATTTGGATTTGCATTTGCATCTCTAATTGGTATTGTGATGTTATCGGGTTCAAAGCAAGCGATATTCGGTTTAAAACGATATATGTATTAATTAAATAAACACTTAATATTAACTATAACAACAAATAACACGAATAATACTAACTAACTATATATGCACAGATTATTTATCTTTCTGATTTATATAAATGTATTTATGTCTTCGCGACGCGCATGCTGCTCGGTCAAGACTGCCTTCCTCTGTTAAATGGCCCATTTATATATGCCTCGGTGGTTATTCCGCGATCATTCTGTATCGATCTGGACAAGTTCAGGAGGATTACTCATCGGTCGCCGGTCAGGGTGGGTGACGTCATGAAGACGCGTGGCGCTGACTCATCACAGTATTATTTACTCTACCTATTTTGTGATTAAAAGTTACAGTAGTTGCTACACATTTAATGTATGATATTAATAATTTCACACAATGCTGATAATACCTAATAATACAGGGTGTTTCCTAAGTAATCTAAAATATTATATGGGGCGCTTCGTCACTCAATTTTAAGACGAAAAGTTCATATAAACATGTGTGATAAGTCTTGTCATTAATGAGATACAGGGTGTTGAATTGTTTGTAATAAATCAGCTGTGATTGTATTTGAAATTAATTTTTCCTGTTGACGCTATTGGTTTTTAGAAGTAATACGAAAAACATGCTTATTATAAGTGACGTTTGAAGTAACGTTGACAACTGTGTCAAACCTAAAAACCAACGCAAACAACGAACAATAAATGTTTAATAATACGATCTTTTTGTGTTAAGTTAACAACGATGCCTGTGTTTACTAATGCTGAAATGGCTAATATGCACTTCTTGTATGGATTAGCTAATCGTAATGCCTTAGAGGCTAGACGTATGTATGCCCAGCGTTATCCTAATAATCGTTTACCATGATCAGATACGTTTTCTAAGCTACATATTCGTTTACAAGAAACTGGAACTTTTGCCAAATCAAAGAATATTATTGGACAACCCAGAACTGTGAGAACTCCACAATTGGAAAACCAGATTCTTCAAATAATTGATCAACATCCAGAAACGAGTACCAGAAAAATTGCTGATGAACTAAATGTTGGTAACAGAACTGTTTGGAATATTTTAAAAGATAACTTATTGTATCCATATCACGTTCAACGTGTACAACATTTGCTACCTACTGACTATACGCTTCGCATACAGTATTGCCAATGGATTTTAAATAAAATAACAAACAATCCCAATTTCGCTGCCGATATTCTGTTTACGGATGAAGCCAACTTTTCAAGACATGGCATTATGAATTTTCATAATGACCACATATGGGCAAATGTATATAAATCCACATGCCATAATTGTAAAAAGATTTCAACAAACATTTTCGGTCAATGTTTGGCTTGGCATCATCGCAGATTATTTAATAGGACTATTTTTCCTTCCTGCACGGTTGACCGGTGCGACATACCTTCATTTTCTAGAAAATGAACTTCCAGTTCTTTTATAAAATGTACCTCTTATTATTAGAAGGCGCATGTGGTTCATGCATGACGGAGCTCCTCCACATTTTTCATTGATTGTTCGCGAGTTTTTAAATAACGTTTTTCCAGACCATTGGATCGGACGAGGATCTCCACACCCATGGCCCCCTAGATCACCGGGACACAATCCTCTGGATTTTTGTGTGTGGGGATATTTAAAATCGCTCATTTACACAATCCCGACATTAAACGTACAAGATCTTCAAAATCGTATCATACAAGGCTGTAATCTTATTCGTAACAAACCTGGTATCTTCGAACGTATTCGGCAATCAATTAGACATCGATCAAATGCTTGCATTTTAGCTGCAGGTGGACATTTTGAACATATGCTCTGAAATATAATATTTTTTCTTTATGTTGTGTTGTTGCTTCTAATAAAATAATAAAACACCCTGTATCTCATTAACGACAAGACTTATCACACATGTTTATATGAACTTTTCGTTTTAAAATTGAGTGACGAAGCGCCCCATATAATATTTTAGATTACTTAGGAAACGCCCTGTATATTAGACTCCAACAACAATTTTTGGAGGAACATAATTTCTGTATTGTATACAAAGAAATATAAATTATTTGTGTATTTTATAATGAAACTAAAAATTATTTCATTGTCATAACTGTTGTTTATTAATGAGAGCAGTCTTTAAATTTGATTGCTATTATAACGAATTGTACTCTCGTAATATACCATAAAATATTGCTTTAGTGAGATATATTTAGACATAAAATTGGCAGAAATAATTAACAACCAGCGTAATTTATCCATTTATAAGACATTCACATTATTACGTAACACATGTATAATTATGTATGTTTATTATAACTATGGTATACTATTGTTTCACACGTTTATTACAGCACGCAGTTTAGATAATCATATGATATTGTTAAGACTAATTGTTCTAACTATGTGTGTTGGCATGTCATATTACTTCTTCCATGACAAATTATTGCATTTTTTTACATAATAACCAAGATTAAGATCAAACTAATGACAAGCAAATACAATTGTCTATTACAGCTATTGTTTCTTATAAGATAATAAATGGGAATGGAAATACTATATACTGTATTATATGTTATTGTAGATATCAAAGACATACCTAATGATTTTTAACTGGCGATAAAATTGAGTGAATAGAAAAGTTTTCTTCCTGTTTGTATATGGGAAGTCATAAATGTTACCACTAGCGGTTTAAAGTACTAGTGTATTAATTAAGTTTTTTTAGAAGGTTTCAGGTAATTTATGATCCATTGTTTCTATTATAATTTACTTTTATTGCATTAAAATATTATTGGCCAGTTATTATTACAGTTATTTACCTCAGATACTTATTCTTTAAGGAAAGTTGGTAACTTAACATTAATTCATAAACTAGTTATAAACGGCTTTCTAAAAATTAGCTATTGCATTCCTTTTACATATAATGTATACCTATCAGTATTTAGCAGTACAAGAAAGCTATAACTGTAACCCTTATAGTTTTGGATCTAATCATATAGGTATACTACTATAACTTCCTCTCATCCTTCCATTAAAAACTTGCTTTAACTACTAACTAATTTCATGCTAACAACCATATGTACTTCAGTTCAGATTAGCAACAATAAATTGATACATTCACTCCAATAAATATAAATCAAACTTATTTAAGCTTCAATAATCATCCATAATAGAAGATATTTACAGTTTTGCTTTAATTGGATGTAACTTATCACTAGTCGTTTATATGCAAATTTTAACAGTGTTATAGATACATAGTTCCAAAATTTTTACATGCATTAAAATTCAGTGGTTATAAATTATAACATTGAGAACGTATTTTACATTACAATTACATTGCATTATTATATCAGAGTTTGGAATAACCATATAACATACATATGTATATCTGTTAACTTACAAGAAACGAACAAATAGTAACATTATAATCCGATAGTTATGGAGATATTCTGTCATCCTTAATGTTTATTACCGCATTCCATTGACCATCTTCAAAGGTAGAACTTACGAGGTTTATTAATAATTTTTTATTGGTTATTCATGCTACCAATCGAAAATGCGATGTTTATCACCAGCTGTTAACCGTAATGATCGGATAGATAACCTAATACAGAGAAACAATATTTCACGGTTGGTTGTGTATAAGAGCAGGTAGAATCGAATCAGTTAGACGTATCTGTACACTGATGCTATTTTTATATAGTCAAGAAAAACGTCCTGTTATGTACCGACCAAGTCGATATCGTATATCACAGAAGGTGACAAATTAGAAAAGGAAAAGAAAAGATGCCACTGCGATGCGGTTTTTATCTACAAATCTTTCTTGTCGATAAAATTATATTGATTTCTCTGCAGATTATAAATACTGTTGTCACAATCTTGTGTTTTTGCAGTTTTAATTGAATAGGACGTTAATTAAGTGACAAAATTTATATATTTGTTGTAGACTTTAGGAACTGCCAATTATGTAAATATTTTATAGCAAATATGCGTTTAGAACACCTATAAAATACATATGTCAAGTTTAGAGATTAGTAGTTTTCGTTGCAGACCAAAGAACTTTCGAAATTGCAACGAACTTATTGGAATTTCAAAAATGTATATTTTGAAGTTCAAGGGTGTCCGATGGACTTTTGAGCAATCCTACTTTTGTTCATTTTTTATAAAACTGGATTCTTTTTGGCGATGCGGCACAATAAAAGGTATTTTTTCTACAATCAACGTTTTGTTTTAATTAATGATAGATAATATTTTATTTTTATAATACTTTAAAACCGATTTATTGGAAATAAATAAATAGTTGTTCGTGAATGTTGTTTTTTTAATGATACTATACGGAATATCATTTTCGCAACAACTACATAATTGAATTACATTCAAATAAAATAAATTGTTTTTATTTTTCATCTTTTGTGTCTATGTGTCTATAGAGTGCGGTGAAAAAAAGCGAGGCACGGTACAGGTACATACATCTCAAAGATAATCCAGCCATAAATATTACTAAAATATAAATAGTTTCAAGAAAGGTGAACATTTTGGCAAAATGGAGAATAACCTTAAATATTATAATATTAAGAATGAGAATAAAAAAATAGGTAAATTGGTAGATCTTTATATCCTCCAAATAGTGATATAAGACAATTGGTATGTTGCATCACAATTTTTTTCAATAATATAAATTTAGAAAAAAATAAGAAAATTTTATTTTTGTACAAAATTAAAATTAAATTAAAAAAAAATACATCTGAAGTTAAATTTATTGTAACAGTTAACGTAAATTTTCAAAATGGACCCCACCAACCAACTGACACTGTCTCAGCCAAGTGTAAATGCTTTGCGATCAATAGTAATCTGCCTTATTAACAACAGAAAAACAACCAACAAACAAAGCGGATCGTAAAAAGCACATGTACTCATGTTACTATGCAAAAAATTTACAAAAACAAAGACACGCACTTTTTTGCAAGATATTTCTTTATGACATTCTTTCTTCTTTTTATACAAATAATGTACAACACTAATATTTTGAAATTGTTTCCATGGCGACAACATTGTTGAATTATTTACTTCTATTTTTGACGTTAAATTTGTTAGACATTGCGTAAAAATTGTTCATTTTCGCTAATATAAAAAATGGCCATTTATCTAAGCGAGAAAGAATCGACATTTTAATTATGGTTGGGTATGGGGTCAGACAAAGAACGCATGCAGAAGCATGCGAATTGTTTAATCATGAACATCCTGATAGACCTCCAATTGCCAGGTCTACTCTGACAAAACTAGTTGGAAAGTTTCCCGAAACTGGATCCGTAAAAGATCGACCACGGCAAGGTAGACCTCAAGTAGGAGAAGATGTGAAGTTAAATGTGCTTCTAGAAGCAGAAGAAGGGCATCATGTTTCCACCAGACAACTTGCGTTAGCCAATCAGGTGGCTCACTCATTTGTCGTCAACTTATTAAAAAAAGAACACTATCATTCTTACAAAGTTCAATTTGTACAGGAATTACGTGAGGATGACGAAGATCGTCGACTGCAGTTCTGTGAAGACGTACGTTACGTTGTGACCAAAAAGCAAATTTCTTGGAAAACATCGTCTTCTCTGATGAAGCTACGTTCTGCCTAAATCGATCTGTTCACCGCCATAATTGCAGATATTCGTCGCAGATCAATCCGCATTGGACTCAAGCGTGTCATACTCAGCGCAGAGGAAAAGTTAACGTATGGGTTGGAATGATTGAACGACGCATTTTAGGACCATATTTTTTTGAAGGAAATTTGGCTACTGTGCAATATTTAGAATTTTTAAGATTTGAATTGGTTCCAGCGCTCGCTGTTAATTTCCCAAATCACGAGGATGGTGATGTAGCCCATCCAAATATTTGGTTTCAGCAAGACGGGGCACCTTCCCATTATGGTGTAGAGGTTCGTCACTACCTTGACGAAATATTTCCTAATAAATGGATTGGACGGAGAGGCGCCATAGAATGGCCACCTCGTTCTCCTGGCCTGACTCCGTTAGACTTTTTTTGTGGGGTTATTTGAAATCGAAAGTGTATTTTAAGAAACCGAACAATTTAGAAGATTTAAAACAACGAATTCGCGTAGAAATTACACAAATATTCCCAGACATAATTGAGGCGAGTGTACGAAGTGTTTACACTCGGCTGGGACAGTGTCAGTTGGTTGGTCGGGTCCATTTTGAAAATTTACGTTAACTGTTACAATAAATTTAACTTCAGATGTTTTTTTTTTATTTAATTTTAATTTTGTACAAAAATAATATTTTCTTATTTTTTTCTAAATTTATATATATATATTTAACTGTGATGCAACATACCAATTGTTTTATATCACTATTTGGAGGATATAAAGATCTACCAAAAACGATAAAAAAATAATATAGTTGCCATTTAAAAAAGGGGTTGATAACGTCATCACTCTAAAAACCAATGACGTCATAGAAAAAAATTGTATGTTAAAAGATGGCGTTTTAAAAAAGAAAATTTACCTGTCCGAGGGTTTTTCCTAAAAATGTAAAATAATGCGGTTATAAGCTTGGTTCCAAACTTTATGACCACACGTATATAAAAATTAAGAAAACAGTAAATTTGATATTGTATACAACATAAATATTGAGTTATACATATAAGAATTTAATTTAACATGTAAAATATTTGATTTTACGAATTTTTGTTTTTATATTTTATGATTTTTGATTGAAAAACTCTTTAGAATTGATCGTCTAATTTTTCTGAGTGTAGAAACGCAGACCTGGAGGCAAACATTTCTTCCGATATTCAGGACACAGGAAAAACGTCCTTTGTGAGATTATATAGAATCTGAAAATAGAAATTAAGGATTACTCAATAATAAATGTAATTAAGCTAGCAACGTAGGGAACCGCAAATTGGATCGATCAAATTGTCTATTCAATCGTTTTTTGTATTACGTTTGATAATCAGCATAACTCAATATGTTCGTTAAAGACGAACTACTATTACTACTATTTCTCATTTTTAACCTATGCAACACCGCAAAATAGCAATACTTTACAAATTATTGTATCTGTTAAGTTTACTAACAACATTAATATTAAATGATATCGAAGGCTTCCACGGTGTGAGTCTCTGTTATGAGGGCTTCCGGGTTTTGACCGCGTCATAGTAAAGTGCATATATACAATACAAAATAAAATAAAACAAACATGAATAGGAAAAAATACAAAAAAAAGTATATATATATATATACAACTCGCTTAAACTCGGCGTTTTGCCACTAATGCAAGTGGCTTCTTCAGGAGCTAGGTGACGGGCGCCAGAAGGTCAAGCTAACTCGACGTGTCAACCACGCTAGAAGCGAAAACCTTTTAACAAGGAGAAGGTGGACGTGCGTTTGTTTTATTTTATTTTGTATTGTATATATCTACTTTACTGTGACGCGGTCAAAACCCGGAAGCCCTCATAACAACATTAATATTCTTTAGAAATGTTACAGAGTTCCAACTCAACTGACAAACAGATCATGTAGAAAAAAAGAACAGTCAGGGAGAGTAGTGAAGAAAAATAGTAATAGACTAATAATTTTATTGTGATTCTGATAATTTACTTGGTGTTAAATAAAATACTCTTCTAAATCTCACAAATATAATAAACAACTTCAGGAGAGTAGACAATTTATATGATGTGTGGAAAAGATTGCCGGGTAGCAACTGCTCTCAAAGATTTGTTAATTTTAAGAAACATTGATTTAAATATTGTACCAATGTAGCAATTGAGTACTGTACCAAATATTAGTTTATTCCAATTTTTACATTATTACATATTACAGAATGTACTTCTTCTTTTCATCACCATTACCTGCTTTAAAATGTGCATATATTAAATTACATTTAGAAAGGGGTCACTGAACTAATCGGTAAACCCCAACGTCTTATTACTCTTATATTTACCGTTGTCAGATAATAAGTCTTTTTAGTCATAACTAATTTACTCATATCTTATACATCCTTACTTTACAGAAAAAAATTAAAAACTATCATGATGATAAATACCATGACAAATTTATAAAATGAGTAAAAACTCAATTACTACCCAATTACTTTTAAAATCAGTACTTGATAAGTTACCATACCACAATATACCCACCCAGCAAATTATAACAGAAATCAAAAAGGCAAAAATGCAAAGACAGTTGTAAGATTACAACATACAACCTTAACTTGTCATCATAAGTCTAGCATTACCTAATACTCAACAAAATAACAAACCACGAATTGTAATAAAATACTAACATTTACTTAAGCGTTGATTAAACTGTGGTACTCAGTTGCAATATTATTACACTATATAAAAATACTGAACTTAAATGTAACAATGAATATTGAAAGCATTTTCCAACCGAAAAGTGCTTGTACAAGGTGGCCAGATAAGAATGCAAAGTGCTGTATCTCTGAAATTATTCGCCATAGAGACTTGCGGTAAAAAATTTTATTACTAAAGTGGGCAAAAGAAGACCGTGGAAAATATTTCCAGATTAACGAAGGTGTTACGTTTACCACCCTATTATTCACAGTTATGTAAATCCAATAGAAACCATCTGGGTGACAATGAAAAATCAGGTAGCTGAACGTAACACAACATTAAACTATCCGATGTAGAAAAATTGACACGTAATGAACTTGTAATATAAAAAATAGTGAAATATTTGTCATCGTGTTATAGAAGTTGAAAACGAGGCTATGGGGAGGAGAGCACAACTAATGACATGACGGACAGCTTTACATTTCTTGTTAATACGAATTTATCAAAAAAAAAAAACATCACGTGGGCAGACATTCGTGACAATGATGCTGCAACGAGTGCAATTGAAATATCCAGCAAAAGCGACTGAAAATATATTATGTTCTTGATTGTTGCATTATTCAGAATTTTATGGTATAAAGTAATCATATGTACTTATGTATTAAATACTTGCTATAAGCAAAACTACCTGTAAGTTCTTTTTGTGAAACTGCTAGTACTGGAAAATATAACATAATATTAGATATAGACAATATTAGAAATAAATACCCAAAAGAGTTTTATGGTGAATTAATAGAGGAAATAATAAATAATATATATACAACACCGGAATAAAATCCGATCATAAATTACTAATTTAAAAATAACAGTTAAAATCAGGGAAATGCCTATAAATTAGGTTGAAAAAATGTAATAACTGCTATATAGTTTTTTTTTTTTTTTTAAGTGAGGAAAAATGCCTTAACGCACCATCAGGGACGAGACCCGTCCCCGGTGTGTGGGGTTCGCACCCACTAAAAAAACCTCACTTTGTCAGGTGTAGAATCCATCCCGGAACCGCTGGTCGCATTACTTCAGGATGGCACCTCGTAGTTAGCCTCGATCGGCTGCCTCCATTGCTTGGGTCTCTCTCTTCTTCTCCTTCAGCACCTTCTCGACGAACGTGGCGATCTTCTGCCAGTGGTCGTACCCGGACAGCATCGTTTGCACGACGTTATCCGGCGTTAGTGGTCCTACTTCGTCTTGTAGAGCGTCTCTGTAGTCACTCCACCTCTCGCATTCGAAGAAGGTGCGGTGAGCATCATCTTCCGCAGAGTCGTGATACTGGCATGTCGCGTTCTCTGCTTTACCCATTCGAGCCAGGTATGCGTTGAAATACCCGTGTCCGCGGAAAAACTGGGTGAGGTAGTAATTTACCTCGCCGTGGTCTCGCTCCATCCACTCCGTGATGTTGCGGATGAGTCTGGCCGTCCACCGTCTTCTTGTGTCGTTCTGCCAGCGCTCTTGCCAACATTGTCGTGTGAGCGCTTTAGCGTCCGCTCTTGCTTGTCGTGCACCGACGTCTCGTCGTGTCTCGTAGACTCTCTTCTTTTCTCGAGCCAGTAAGTCTATCGGGGTTACTCCTGCGATCACGAGCACCGCCGGTTCGGAAACCGTACGGTATGCGCTGGCTATCCTGAGTGCTCCCCGTCGCTGTACTGAAGCCATCCGCTTTCTGTACTTGTCCTGCTGTAAGGCGTCAGCCCAGATCTCGCTTCCATACAACAGTATGAATGGGTGACGGTCATTAGCAGCCGGCGTTTACTCGCCGTCGGTCCTCCTGCGTTGGCCATTAGTCGGCTCAGCGTCGTCGTTACCTTAGCGGCCTTATCGCTCGATGACTGGATCTGTTGCCAGAAGGTCATCTTGCTGTCGAGCCGCAGTCCGAGATACTTCACGGAAGTTCTAGTAGTTATGACTTCCGTATCCACCGTCATCTCGATCTCCCTAGGGATTCTTCTCCTGGTCAATAGAACGACCTCGGTCTTCTCCGTTGCCAGGGTCAGGCCGTGTTCGTCCATCCATGTGGTGACTCTTCTCATTACTTGGTTGAGCCTTCTCTGGGCATCCGCCTCGTCACGCGCTAGGATGACTGCCGCTACGTCGTCCTATCAGATACGCATCTTGCGGCAGCTCCATTCGGAGAATCCCGCCGTAGGACACATTCCATAAGTCGGGGCCGAGTATGGAACCCTGCGCCGCTCCCGCTGTTATCTTCTTCGTGCACGGCCCGCCTGCGGTGTCGTAGACCAGCTTCCTGTCGCTAAGGTAGCTGCGTATCATCCTAAATAAATAGGATGGCGTGTCGAACGTGTTCTGCAAGGAATCAAGAATGACGTCCCATCTCGCCGAGTTGAAGGCGTTTCTTACGTCCAATGTGACGAGCATCACCAGGGGTCTCGGGTAATGATTTCCCCGTTAAGCGACTTCGAATGTTTTCACTACCTGCGCTACGGCGCCGACGGTGGAGTGTCCCTTCCTAAAGCCGTGCTGTCTCTCGGACAGGCCTCCCGCGTCGTCTATGCTGCTCTCCAGTCGTGTTTTCAGCAGTCTTTCCAGTAGCTTTCGAGCTGTGTCCAGCATACATAGCGGTCTGTATGCCGATGCCGTGCTTGGGTCGCCCTTACCTTTGCTTATCAGCACTAGTCGCTGTACCTTCCATCTCTTGCAGAATGCTCCTTCTGTTAAACAGCGGTTGTACATGTTCAGAAGCAGATCTGGGCAGACGCGCGCCATAATCTTGAGGGCTTCCGTCGGAATTCCGTCGGGTCCAGGTGCCTTCCGCTTTTGTAGGGAGTTCGCCGCTCTAGACAGTTCATCTCCGCTAAAAAGCGGGATGCCGTTCAATCGCTCGTCCTCCATTTCGGCAGTTCTCTCCGGATGGGTAGGGAACAATGTGTCAACGATGTTCCGCATCCGATCTCGTTCGAGGACTGGATTTGCCGTCTTCGTCGTAAGCTTCTGCATGACGATCTTGTACCCAAGGCCCCATGGGTCGTTGTCAACGTCCTGCCGCAGCTCCTCCCACTTACGTTTCTTGCTCCTGTAGTTCCTAAAGTCCTCGGACTCTAGTTCTACCGCGTTCGGATCTCGTCGTCTCACTCTGGTTATTCTCCGCCTCAGCTGTAAGCATCGTTTCCGGAGGGTTGCAATCTCGTCGTTCCACCAATACGTAGATCTTCTATTGTGTTTCCTTCTCCGCGGCATAGAGGCGTCGCAGGCGCGACGTATGAGGGCCATGGTCGCGTCCGCAATTTTTTCCGTCGAACCGGTACATTCCATGACGACATCCTTTCCTCGAGCGATTGCATGAGCCGCGCGTCTTCATCCAGCTTCGCTACGTTCCATCGAGGACCGGGCGGAGCAGGATTTTGCCTGATCGGCTGCTGCCCCGTCACGTTGTAGCTTATGTACTGGTGGTCACTTCCGGTGTAATCCTCCATGACTCGCCAGTCCATGATGTCCCGCACAATGTCCTCCGAGGCCAATGTGATGTCCGGTATCGTCTCTCCGTAGCCTGGTCTCCTGAACGTGGTAGTATCTCCGACATTTACCATGCTGAGTCCGAGTCTGGCCGCCATGTCCAGTATACGCCTCCCTCGAGAATCGGTGTATTCCATACCCCATTCCACGGCTTTGGCGTTCACGTCTCCTCCTAGAATAATGGACCCTGCCATTTCTCGAAGGTTGTCGAGCTTGCCCTGAAAGTCCGCTATCGGCTCGTTGGGTGTGAGATAGCAGCTCACGTAGGTGATGGTGCCGCACTTTACCCACACGTATCCGTTTCGGGCTCCGTGGTTGTCGACGATGACGCTGTTCGTGTCCGGGATCCATATAGCTGCAGTGCCAAGTGTGTCCCTGTACCACCCGGTGCATTCTTTATCCCGGTATTGCTCACTGATAAGCAGCAGATCTACTCCGGTGTCCAGTTGTAGTTGGATGAGTAGATCGTTCGCTGTTCTGCTTCGGTGAATGTTGCCTTGTAGGATTCTGGTCCTTGGTTCTTCTTTGCCTGATCTAATGCCCTTCTGAAGGAGGGACATGCGCCGGAACCAGGGACATGGCTGCGTGTCGCGGTGTCTCCCGTGCAGAGGAAGCATTTTGCTTTGTTCTTGCAATCCTTCCGTTGGTGGCCTTTTTCTCCGCAGTTGATGCAAAGGCCTTGTGTTCTTCTGTCTGGTCCCGGGCAAGAAGCCTGTCGATGTCCGTAGCCGAAGCAGCGGAAGCACCTGACGACTTCTACCCTGCGTCTAATTCTGCTGTTTATCCAGTCGATCTTTATTCTCGGTGTTTCCAGCAGCTTAAGGACTTGACGCTGACTCAGCTGGACGATAGCCATTCTCAGCCCTCTGCTGTTCGCGTTAGTGAGGCTGATCTTCACGTTGGCGTCACTGACTCCTAACTTTGCCTTGACTGCTGCGCTGACTTCCTCCGTTGTCGTTAAGCAGTCCAGATCTCTAAATTCTAGCATCTCTTTGGGCTCTAAGGTGCTAATGTTAGCCCTCTCGCCCAAGATCTTCTTCAAAGCGCTGCTGAAGCCTGCTGTGTCTTTGGTGCTGGGTCCTAGTTCCAACAGCATATCCCCCGCGCGTGTTTTCCGCACCGCCTTAATCTCGGTGCCTGTCTCTATATAGTGCTATATAGTTTAAACTAAACAATATTTAAAGAATTGATTTTATACCCATAAATACACTGTTCCATACACAACATAACTGCTGAAATTGCTTTGTCTAAGCAATCTAAACGACATAATTTTGATTTCAAATGTGCTAAGGTTTTAAAAATTGAAAATAATTTAAAAAAGCGAAAATTTATGAAAGAATATGTATCAAAGAAGAAAACAAAGCGGTCTGTTTTAAAACTGATAATAATTTCAGTGTTATTTATAATAATTTAATTCGTGCCTAAATGCTGTTAAATTACGTTCTTAACTGGATTCTTCCAACAATTAATTTATCCACACTCCGCTTAAAAATGATCGGTAATCGTTTTACACATTTGAATCACATACATTTTATGATTGGATTAATTGATTCACAAAATCCTAACTTTAACTCCGCTTCTGACGATGTTAACAAAATGAGGTTAGATAACGTTCTTTTGATCGTATATGACCTAATCATACAAAATGTATACGATGTGTTTAGTACGACCATTCAATGCAGAAACAAATACTTATTGTTGCACAGAGAACATTAAAAAGTAAGTAATCATGAGAAGCATTATAATTAAAACGAAACTATAAAATACCACGAGACATGAATTTTTTTTTATTTTATAAATACAGATTGAGAAACGAAGAATATAAATATAAGCATACATGTCTCTAACGAGCTCATGTTTATAATATATAATATATACGGAATGATTCTTTGCAAACGACCCACCTCAAGTATTTCAAAAACTAAAAGAAAATTAAAAATTTTCGAAAGCACAGCTTGGGAAACCGGAAAATCCCCCGAAAACAATTCACCGATGAAAAATTCTCCGACTACAATTTACGGACAAGCAATTCCCGGACAGGAAAAGTACCCGACAGTAAAATTTCCCGACGAACAATTCACCGTTTGGAAAATTTCCCAACAATAACAAATTTCCCTTCCCCCTTTATCTCGGCTTAGAATGAGCAGCATTACACTGGCGTGTTTAGATTTTTTTTTTTTTTTCTATGATTGAAGTTTTTTGTCCTCTTTTCTGATTTTATATAATAGTAATACTAACAACATTAATCGAATGGGGTTTTCTCTTATGTACAAGGGCTACTACTTTTTATTGTCCTTAATAAATAAGGTTGTGGGCTATATCACGCAAGAAATCGAAGAGATTCAAAAGAATACCAATCTCTTTAAATAAAATATCAGTCACGTATTGCAACTGCAGCGGTGAGATCATCTTAAGATCAGCATTAGATCATAATTCTGAGATTTTTAGTAGAATATAGGTTTCGTTTAGTTAATGTATTTTTACAATATAAGAGCCGTGTAATTAGAAATTAAGATCAGTCGGGGAACTTTCTATTTGTTGAATTGTTTGTCGGGAAATTTAACCTTCGGCGAATTTTCCTGTCGGGGAATTGTTTGTCGGTGAATTGTAGTCGGGGAATTTTCCTAGATCCCACAGCTTGACATACGAATTACGTTTTTGACGTTTACACCTGCGCTCCCACGAGTACCCCCTCCAAAATGTTAAAGGGAACGAATCATCGAGCAGTACCTTAAATGAAAACTTATTTTATTAGGATTATTATCGTGATGTATCACTTGTTCACTTTCTTATAATCTAGTACCGAAAAACAATCAGTTTCGTACTATACAATGCCATCAATCAGCTGAATGTAGAAGGCGTAGAAACAAGGATATGAAGAGTTAGTCTTGAACCTGTAGTAAGTAAACTAACTCAAAAATAGATACTTGTTATAGTTGATGACAGTTGATAGGATGCTTATAGTTGAAATTATAATCATTGGTTAGGTGTTCAACCAATTAATTCTTATTGTTTTTATTTCCAACACCTTTTATTAATCACAAAGTAATAAACGAGTTGCAATCAAATTTAATACAGAAACAGAAAAATACTACGATCTGTCTTTTTATACATATACAAGAACAAACCATATAAAAACGATTGAGCTTCCCTGTGGCCAGAACAAACGTAGTATATACATTGCTATCACTACAAGAACGCAATTATTTTCATTCTGTATTTATGCATTTCTAGGTCAAGTTCCTGCGACCGTATAATATCCTCACAACACACCTCCAAACAAATAAAACACTTTACTGACATCACTTGTCACACTGCATAGCAACCGTAAAAGGACAAAGCGACAGCATTGTTAAACCTATATCTTTCAGACCTCCTGGTATTTTATATATTTGTAGAAGATTTATTAGAAAGAAATGGTGATGGTTAAATTGGATACGGGCTGTCGTTATTCTATTCTGTTGAGTACAGTCTTGACATCCAGTAATAAACAGCTTAGCCTAAAACAACAGCAAGATAGTGTTACGAAAAAGATTTTTAAACAGAGTGGTATTAATGAAAATAAATTATTAAGTTGTATTGTAGATAGTTTTGTTTTACTTAAATGATGAAATTTTCATTTTTAATTTCGGTACGTAAACTTTATAAAATAAAACAAGAGTTTTAATAAACTCAGTCCACCTTTTTACAAAAAGCGTTCAGTTTCAGAGTTTAAATTAAATGACATCTAAAAAATATTTTACGTTTCATGTATTTACTTGTTTCTAACGCTGATTTTATGTTTACTTGCACATATTAACAGCACTTAAATAAGCTGGTTTGTTGCCTATCGCATACCTTGGTATAAAAAATGTTTGGGCTATATCTTGATTATAAATTATAGTCCATAAATTCGTTTGTTTCTCTATTTCTGTACCTTATCAAGAACATTAAGAACAAAAAAAACTGCTTCACAAAGGATAGGAAGTGTATTGAAACTAGAACCAATGTTTGTTCCTTGTTATTTTTTGACTATACTAATATTGTTTGTTAACCATTGGAATACACAGAATAAACACTCTGCACAATAGTATAATTATTTTTCGTTATTTAATAAACAAAATGTTAGTACTGACATACACAAAAGCATGTACCATCGGAGACATAAGACTTTAATCGTCAATATCGAGAAGAATCCGGAAAACGTTCATCCTCAAGTTATACTATATTATGTCTAGTTAACTGTAGGTCTAGCTAGCAACTATTGATATACATATATAAGTTTAAAATGTGGATTTATTTTGTCTCTCGTAGAATATGAAAAAAAAACGGTTGGCTATGTCAAATTGACTTTTTTTGAAACAAATACTTTCATCCATTTTCATTTAACCTCTCTCGGTTTTGAAATAGTTAATAAGAGTTATTTTTTTCGTAATATAACTCTCCTTCCCTCCTTTTATTAGTGCTTTTGCAACTTTTGTTGTACAGTTTGCATGTATGTAATTGAATTAAATGGCGTTGTGACAGCACTATCTCGTCGTTTACAATATCGCGCTGCTAATCACTCACAACAGCGAATGCTAGATCCGAGATAGATAATAATTTTCATGAGAAATATTTTCGTATATTTGTTACAGTTCAATATTATTCGCATTGCTTTATTTTGCAATTTCTGCAATTTAAACATATCACCATCTCCTATTAGAAGCAACACAGAGGCACAGTACTCAAAGTGTAGGGCAGTAGTAATACTTTTATATACTAAAATTCTTGCCCAGGTATTAAGCTTGGAACTAATTCTACCGACTTTCTTAGCAACCTTTTTAACTATATAGACTACGTGGTTTTTGAATGATAATCTGTTGTCTACAATAATACCAAGGTATTTAATGTCTTTTACAAATCTATATGTGCATCATCAACAACAATGTCACTATTAGTATCCGTACACAACTGTTTAGTACCAATTATCATTGCTGTTGTTTTGGACGTATTTAATTTAAGTTTATTTACTTTTAGCCACTTAGACATTTTTTCTAGTTCCTTGTTAATTTAAATAATAGCAGTTGCAATATTGTTTTCTGAAACACTTAAAAGCTTATCATCGGCGAACAGATTCAAACTAAAATCACTAGTTGCACAGCATATGTCATTAATACATATATAAAACAAATAAGAGTGGACCCAATTTTGACCCTGCAGAACTCCCTAACGAGGTTGTTCTAATTGACGACGTATTGTTTTGAAACTTAGTTACTTGCATTCTTCCTTGCTTATAATCTTTAATATTATAATTTTCTGTCAATTGTTTCAAATGCTCTCTGCGGATCAAGAAAAACTGCAACAATTTTATTGCCCTTTTCTATTTTTCTTCTTCAATTAGCAATCACCAAATTCAAAGCCGTCTCACAAGAATGACTTCGCCTGAAACCGGACTGAACATCTGCCAATAATGAATTATTCTCTATAAAATTTTCCAATTGTTCATTAGCAACATGCTCCAATATTTTTTCCAACGTTGGTAACATATTGATTGGTCGAAATACGTTACAATTTCTGGCATTTTTTGTTTCTTCACAGTTAACACATTTTAATTCTTTCTCTGTCGCTTTACAACCTTCAGATCGTGACTACCTGCACATTTTGCATCTTGTAACTTTTTTACAGTCTCTACCTTTGTGGTCAAATCCGCAACATTTATAGCATCGAGTAACATAAACAGCATCATAAATATTACACATCCTATACAATATTATTTTTCTTCATATGCATGAGATTACGGTAAGTTTCACTGTATCCACTTCTGCATAAACAAAATATTTAATTGGACGATTTTTAATCGCTTTCATCTCAGCTACATGTACTACCTTTATATTACATTTACTTGGATTTATAAACTTATTCTGTGCTTTTATCTTACTTAATTTTCTCTTGGCTCCGTTTATGCCTCATTCCTGTTATCTTTACACGCGGACTCCTCTTCTTTGGTTCATTAATGCTACACTTTTCGCTTACTTTAATTTGCGCTTTATGCTTTGATTTAGATATTGCTTTATTGTTTTTGCATTCAATCATAATGCCTCCACGACTGACACTTTTATTCCAGAAATTTCAATTTCAATAGGATCAATCCACTCTCTTACATCCTCTTTGGTTACTCCACTAGTTTGTCCATCAATTTTTTGCTTTATTAACAACACAGGTTCGTTTTAAGTTTATCAGCATAAGATGAATTCACCGACACTGTTTTTTAATTTCATTAGACAATTCACTAAACGCTTTTTCAAAATTACTGAATATTTTTTAAGAGAACAATTTTTTCCGCAATCGTCACACGACCATAACACATTAGGTTTTTTTAGTAATCACCCTGTAGGCGATATCAGATATTCCGGCACAAATCAAGACACCAAAAATATGTTGCAACAACGAAAAATCTTTGTTAGGAACAAATCAACAACAAATCAAATCATTTTTATCTTGGTAATAACACCATAAGCTTGTTTATTTTAAGAATTACTACTTGATATGAAGAGTAAAAATTATGTTTCTCATATTTGACAGTATAGATCGACAACATAAATTTGTTAAAATAAATAATTAGTTATTAATAAAAATATTGTATACATATGTATATGCAGATCATAAATAATTACGATTACATAGATATATTTTGCCAGTTATACACGTATTAGAAAACTGACTGTATTTGTCGTACAAACCTCTACAATTGTAGTATTTAATTCCTAAAATATAACTTGCTATGTATTTGTATTTCTTAATCAATAAAGTTAATTAGTCAAAGTGTTTCCTCGAATGGTTTAATTAGAAGAACCAAATTGCTTTTTGTTTCTCTAGCTTTATTATTTAATAGTTCTTCGATTTTATTATTTAATACTTAAACGTGGCAAGTTGTAATTTTAAATTAAATTACAGAACGTTTATTCTAATGGTTGATTACCAAACAGTAAAATATTAATCACCTCTGGTTCTTATTCGGGAATTAGTTTATTGCAGAATGTTGGTAAAAAAAACAAACTGTTTCACTCAGTTTAGTCACATATTATGAAAAGGACAACATTATAATGTAAACGTTGCAAGCCAAAAACAGAATCGTGATAATTTTTCAGACGTTTTCATGTATATCGTCGCAGTTGCATTCTCTACTTAGAATTTTAATTTCAATTGTAAATTTAATTTAATTACTACATCTGAAACATATGTTTCAAATAAGATACCTAATGATGTGATT
>CM043022.1:45667615-45711054 GCA_023690525.1 Holotrichia oblita
GCCCTGTGGTGCCATTTTGACTCCGTAAATTACGGAAGGCTTCTTCAAAAACTAAATGGATATAGAATTAGAGGTATGGTATCGGAATGATTTGTTGAGATTGGATATGTTACATCTGGGGAAACTAAACGCAGAGCATTTGCACTGCCAATTACGATGGACGATCCGCAGGTCCCGGGTCTTATAGCTTTCATCTTGTATATTCTTCGTTTCGGGAAAAAAATATCGCTGACTAAAGTGACCCTGAGAAACATCTGGAAATTATTTTAGGAAGTGTAGCATGACCGCTAGATGGCGTAACTGTACTTGCTTAGAGACTATCACAAACATTAAAATATATCTATATATACAGGGTGTAACAATAGTACGATATTCTTCCATATCTCCTTTGTTATGCAAAATACAGCAAATATTTAAATACGAAAGTTGTTTAGTTTTATGAAATTTATATTGTAAAATTATTCTACGATATACAGGGTGTTTAGTTTGCCCGTAACCACCAGTAACTTTACATTTTTAAATAGAATACCCTATATATTATCACATTTTTGAATTGCCTGAGGAATTTTAAGACAATTTTAAAAATATAGTGTATCAATTTGAAAAAATGGAGATTTTCGCAATTCAATTGTTTCAAAAAGACATTGATTTCTAGAACACTCTGTATAACGTATTGAAGTCTACATCTGTTTATTGCCATCACAGAAGATGCTTCTAACGGTATGTTAAGTTTTATAATGTTATATTTTTCCGTTACCGAAATAATGGCATACTTCTGAAGATAGCTAAATGTCAAAATTTTCAATCAAATGTAAATATCTTGCAAACTAATGAAAATAATTGAATATTATCTTATATAAAGTTGTCTTAAAATTCCTCAGGCAATTCAAAAATGTGATAATATATAGGGTATTCTATTTAAAAATGTAAAGTTACTGGTGGTTGCGGGCAAACTAAACACCCTGTATATCGCAGAATAATTTTGCAATATAAATTTCATAAAACTAAACAACTTTTGTATTTAAATATTTGTTGTATTTTGCATAACAAAGGAGATATGGAAGAATATCGCACTATTGTTACACCCTGTATATAAAAGAGAAAGCCGTTCGTTACTAATCTTATAACTCAAGAACGCCTGGACCGATTTTGATGGCCGACTGGTCTCTGGCCAAACAAAAAGAATACCCAAGAAAATTCCCGAAATATCCCCGAAAAAAAAAATTATCAAGAAAATTCATTTTCCCATACATTTTGTATGGAGTGATTTTATGATGCCATCTTTATGATAGATGACATTTATGTTTACGTTACGTTGTGACAATTTGTTTTTTTTTACAATTTTTTGCGACAATTGTTTTGCGGGACACGGGGGGTGGAACGGTACGGGCGGTACACGGGGCGGTACGGGACGGGCGGGACACGAGGGGTGCTACCGGACGCACGGGACACGGGGGTGGTACCCGTATCAATAAAACATTAAATATCTAAGTCAATACTTTTCTAGGCAGAACGAAGTCTGCTGGGCCAGCTAGTATTTCCTATTTCACACTGGACAATTTTTTTGTATTTTGCCAAATAAGGGAAGGGATGGAGGGAAAACTTTGTTTTGAAAGAGCACTTGTAACTCTGATTCTGTTGAAACGAATTTTCCAAACTTAGTCTCGTTGGAAACAGCATTACTTCTCCAATCTAACGCGTACAAACTCTAGCCAATCTAATAAGTGACGTGCGTGCTAGAGGGCGCTGTTTTTTTTTCGGGAATTTTGAAAATATTGAATAGAAACATACATTTTTGACTACAGATTAAAAATGTAGGCTGAATTACAAACAAATTAGAGAAAATATCTTGAAATATCTTGAGAAACGTGTGAATGGCAAGAATTTCTGCAATAAATTTAAATTATTCTGCTTCCCATGAACGAAATTAAGCACATTTGGTCTTATTAGAAAGGATTTTCCTTGATCTACATTTAGTGATTCAAGCTGTTTAATATTATTTTGTCCATCACCACTAGACAGCGTTAAAGCAATTTAAATACGCAAATTTTGTGATTTTTGAAAAGAACAGTGCGTGGAATGTTTGGTGACCAAGAAAATAGACTATGGATTTTCCTAAGCCTAGCAGAAAAAATTAAACAGCGTACTCTAGCATGTACGTCACTTCTTAGATTGGCTTGAGTTTGTACGCATTAGATTGTAGGAGTAATGCTGTTTCCAACGAGATCAAGTTTACAAAATTCGGTTCAACAGAACCGGAGTTAGAAGCGTTCCTTCAAAACAAACTTTGCCCTCCACACCTCCCCCTATTTTGTAAAATACTAAAAAATGTCCAGTGTAAAATATGGGGAATTTTTAGAAGATTCTGATTTTGATGTTTGTGATAGACCTTAAGCTGGTAAATTTAGAATAAAAAAAGAATTTGAAGTTTTGGTGTGCAGTTCCGGTATCTAGTGGTCATCCTACACTCCCAAAATAATTTCCAAATGTTCCTTGGGGCCACTTTAGTTTGTGATTTTTTTTTTCCGAAGCTGTACCATAAACCGTTCTTGAGATAAAGACGACCGTCATTCTTAGTTGGCCACCCGGTATATTAAAGATTTTCAGCTTGCTGTTGATATGTGTTTATATGGATATGGGCATATTCCACCAGATTACAAATGCTTTCCTTATAAATTGGAAGACAGTAATGGAGTATTGGTAACTAGTATAGTATTGACGCTTTCTATGACGTTTTCTATTTTGAACGGCTTAAGCAATATCTTAATCATTTCAAAACTTCAACATTTATTATCTTTCCTAATATCTAGAACAAAACAGAATTTGGTACTAATGTTTATAATAATGGAAACGAGCTCGGTAAAAAAGGACGTATAAATTTTTTTGGGATAGATATTGATAGTTGGCTGACCTAGCATTCTAACCGTGATCAACTGATAAATCATTTCAATAGTTATTGCTTTTAAATGTGTGCACCAAAATGTTTTATTTGTTTAAAAATGATCCTTTAATTTTATAAGGAGGAATTTCTTGCACAAAAATGAATTGATAGATAGGTATATAGCAAATAAAAGTACAAGGTTAAATGTAGATCATATTTTAAAAAACATAAAAGTCTTAGTTTCTACAGTTATTGTTACAGAACACTTGTGACATGTCTATGCATCCAGGTCTACATATGTACGCCGTTCACTCTATCGCTCACGTATATGACATAAGAAACAAGCAGAAGTTCTGTGCTCCTTTGTGCAAATAGGTACATAATTACTTTCCTCCAATTGTTTTAGCTTCCGTTTACATAATTCTCTGCCTGAATTTATTAAATCTCGTGCATAAACGAAAGAGTTTAAAGCTTTAGTAATATACAAATATGGCATATTACCACATCCAATAGACAGAATTTATTTCGGGCGCTATTGGGTTTAAGGTCGGCTACAATACAGCTAGCTAGCCGAAGAATAGGAACCCTGAATTGCAAAGTAATATGCAGTCGAGTCGTATATAAATATGTTACGATCAATGAGTACACTTAACCGTCCAATGTTAAATACAGTGCGTACGCCACTCGTATGTGTAGGGAATTGGCCAAGTTTAGTAATATAGTATAGAACGCTGCAATATACATACAATAGCTTTAATGAGTTTTTGCTCTATTCTGATTGCTGATTACTGTTTTCTTGCTTTGTTTTTAGGTTTTCTTTATCCAAAATGATGACTTTGAGTTTGTCTTGTTTGTATAGTTTGCATTTTTACTTATATATATGTATACCTATGTATTTCCTGATGTTTCCATGTAAACTCTGGAAAAAATATGTACGGGGTATGTCAGGAGGAGTTTCGATTAAGAATATGAGGAACTATTATTTAAAATTTTGCAAGTAATGATATATTTATTTTATATATCTGTGGAGTTGGCGCTGTTTTTTGGAGTTGGTTAGCTATGTTTAATACGTTTAAAAGGTGTGGAGCCGGTTAAAATTAGCGGAAATGCTGGTCGGTGGGCCGGGAGAGTTCAGTCCAAATTCGAAGACTTTGGGTGGGTCAGCTGGTCCAAACTCAAAGAGTTCAGTCCTAACTCGAAGAGTTTGGTGGGGGCTACTCTTCTATCTGTACTAGTTGCAGCAGTTTCTTAAGTTGTATCACCACTTTAAATGATATCGAAGGCTTTCAAGGTCTGAGTCTCTGTTATGAGGGCTTCGCCACTAATTATTAATTAATACTTAATTAATTAGTGGCGAAACGTCTATATATTTTTTGTATTTTTCATTTTAATTTTTTTTTTTATTTTGTATTGTATATATGTATACTCAAAGAAAAAGAAATGGGACAATTACAATACCGATATGTATTGAAATTGTCCCATTTCTTTTTTCTTTGAGTATATGTACTTCACAATGACGCGGTCAAACCCCGGAAGCCCTCATTACCTGTAAACTTTGTTTTGAAAGTAATCTTCCCCTGCTGATGGATTCATATCAATAACACTTTCCACTTAGCGTATTGTGTTCATTGGACATCTTCGGCAAAGAAAGAGGCCACAGGGGATACAATACAGATCGAATGTGTATAATTTTAAATCTCGATATGTGTATTTACCTGCTAGCGGTAGAAGCTAGGACTTTATTAAACCCTAGTTTTTATACTGTATGATAGTCAGTTTTCCTACATTATTTCCGAGGCGTATTCTTTTAGTTATTGTTAATTTTTCAGACTTTTAGTAGAGATCATTTTTTATGTAAATTATAACAACATACTTATTTGAATATTAAAATAATACTCATTTTATTCAGTAATACACCTTTATTGATGGTCAAATCTCACAAGAAATCCGTCTCAACAAGGATACTTTTTATAATAAAAACCGAAGGTGTCTGATGAACACAATAACTACGCTAAATGGAAAGCGTCATTTATATGAATTCATCAGCTGAGAGAGCCTTTATTTTATAAACAGAGTGTATGATTACCGGTGCTACTCTTCCTGTGTAGGTTGTGTGTGTGTAACTGTGTTCAATGGCCTTATGACAGCACTATCTTGTCATTTAGAATGTCTCGCTGTTAATGACTTGGGTCTCAACAGCGAATGGTAGAGAAGAAAAATGTCACCGCCCTCTCAAAAAATTGAATCTCGGATCCCGGCATTCTGTCACAAGAGTGGACAACCACCTAATCAGTGTGGCTATCGGCCCGTTACAAAGCACTAATGCATCAGCAATTATTTTTTTACACCAAGGGTTTACTTTCGACTGCTTTTAGCAAAAATTGATTAAGATAGCTCTGATAGGTATTGGGCGATTTGGATATATTTTTCTGCTTATACTAGTCAGTGCTGTCGATTATTCTTACACATTCACCAACCTAAGTAATTATGAGATTTCAGAAATCTTAGTTTATAAATCTAAATCACGACATTTCTAGATATTCAATGATAGAAACTTTAGATAACCACGCTTTGTGACAGCTGGAGCTTAAATTTGCTTACTGTGTTTCTTTGCTTGGTAATTTTTCCCATCCCCTTGGAGACGTCAACTAAACTGTAACTGCAATAACAATTTGAGTTTCATTTGTTTTTATTTCTTCATTTTATTTTCCATAGTCTAATCGATTCTATAAAATCAAATTTAATACACATTTTGTAAAATAACTCTAAAGCTATGACATTCAGCTATAGAGAGGTAATATATGTATACTGTTTCTAATTTTCAACGTACCTACTATCCAATAGAACTAGAACTTTCTGGATAAAAAGTTTGGCATTTTTTTTTGAACATCCTGTATGGTATTCTCAGGTTTATAATACTGTACTTTATACAACACAGTTTAGTGTTATATTACTCGAATGAAATAAAAGTCTACAATTTTTGTGACCTTGTTCTTGCATTTATTATAATTCTTTTCATTACGTTTATTGATCGCGATTTTCCAGGAGGCTAGATTTCTTTTGCAAGTGTGTCTTGCTCTTGCAATCATCTTGCTTCTATTTCAAAGGTAACACTTAATAAAACTTTGAAACACATAAAATTGCATAAATGTGTTAACAAGAATTATGCAATAATTCTATCTAAGGTGAAAGTTATGTGATACGATTAACAGATGCACATTTATGAAGATTACGAACGATTTAATACTTTATACTAAATTTAGGATTATGAAGATAAACAAGTCACATCGATCAGTAAATGTCGAAAGCAATAAGTCTACGGCCGTAATTTGGTTTTAGACGCTGAATTCTTTTTAGAAAATTAACAGCGAATAAGATTTTACTGAAATATTTAATTCCAACCATTAAGCATAAGTGGAAATCTATATATTAGTTTAAGGCAGTATTTTACATGCTGCAACAGATGATTTAGCAAATATTTCAGCAAATTGTTTCCAAGATATTTTACGATCTCCATATTTTGCAGTAGTGTACATTTAATTAGCTAGTTACGTTGCATACTACTTTCAACAAGCATTTAAATTGGAAATTCATACAATTTCTATACATAGTTACCTTATTTGTGGCATTAAAATGCAATAGTACACATTATAATAAACTATTTTTGGTAGTTCGCATGTTTTCATCATATTGTGCGTTTCTCTTATATTTATAAAAATCATGTACAATACGGGATTAGCTATAATTCATATTTTTCTATTAGAGGTTACAACGGGATTAGCGGTATATATAGAAATAATTTAAATATCCTATTTTTACTTAAGCTCACTGCTAAGGGTAATTAGAAATGATGACACACATATTACATACATATGTTTTTTAATTGACGTAATTAGAAGATTAGATCAGACCGAACATATGTACATAATTTACCTATTTGAACATGAAAGGATACAGTGCTGTGAACAATTATAGATTATTTGCCTTCTTCAGTGGAACTTTATGTGCGTGTGATACTTGACACATACATATTAATATACAGTAATAGTAAAAGTTTCTTGTAATAAAGATGAGCTTAAACTGAAACATCTGGTTATAAGCACCAAAGCGATAGGGAAAACTTTGAAGTCCGACATCATGCATTACTTAATTTTAATCCTGTTTTCAAATATCTGGTTTGTCGTTGATAGACAGACTAAGGTTATATGATGTAAGTACACAGTTTTCATATATTAGTTACATATGGCATCAATGCAATGTATAACATACTTCAGTGAATAAAATGTTCGATATGTGAACGACATAACGATACAAATAGAAAATTCACATTTCAATTCCGAACGTCTTTGCTGATCATAAGAAGAAGATCTTTTTTGGGATAGGAGGAGCAGCGGCTTCTACCGCTGTGAAGTTGATCGTATTGTAAAGAACATTTCTGATTTCTACAGTGAACCGTTTTCTGCTGTTAGTTCCGGTGTCGCATGGCAGTCTTCAGTCTTTCAGATTTCGCAAAATTAACAATATTTCAGGAGCAGATGGAATTGATAATATAGCTTTGAAACACCAGCCGAATAATGCCATCTCGAAGTATGCCAACGCTTTAATCTTATACGAGCGCAGTAAGGAACGCTATTATTCTTCGAAATAAAATAAAAAGAATATAACATGTATTATTTTTTCTATGCTTCGAGATTGCTGATGTCACTTACTTGGCTAAGGAATAGTTTCTGGAAGTCTTCATCGCCAGACTACCGATTACTTTGAGTCACATGCTAGAGCTCACGCATTTTTCCGTACCTAAAAGCAACGCTCCTGAACAGTACATACTTTTAAATTTCGTTCGCGTCTTTGACTCGCTATTGCATGATGATTTATGATTTGAGATCGCATAACCCAACATCTCTTATTTCCTGGATAGACCTTTTTGTATTACACAATTCAATTCTTGCGAGAGAATGTTAAGGATGGATGATTAATTACGATGGATAATGAAACACAAACAAAGCACTGAAGCAGTTCGACGCGTTTTCGGTTAGCAGAAGAATAATTTAATGATTGCGTTTGTTTCGACAATTTCTCAAAAACTGAAAGTACCTCCAAAGCAGTTCATGTTTGGTATAGGATATGGTTCACAAAGTTGGCCTAAAGTTGGAAGTGCAATTTAAAGATGAAATAAAAGGCACCGAGGTTCTATTTAATATAAATCAGCAGGAGTGTATTTCTGGTATAACCGAAAATATCTTGTTCATGCCAATGTTATAAAACTTATGCTGATAATATTGATTGATTGATTGATTGATTTTGCATTATATTTCTGAGGCCTTGATTGTCCCTCGCACATTCTTACAGTCTTATAGTTAAAAATAATTGTCTTTTTTTTTTCTTTTCGCTTTTTTTTTTTTCCTTCTTTTTTCTCTTTTTTTTCGGCATATGTATTTGTGGCATAATTTTAATGTTGGTGTGTTCTGTATGACTGCTGTCTGTATTGTTATGAAGCTTTTGAGGGTATAGCTTGAGCACCTTATTATATTCAGTAGTGTAAGATTAAGTTTAGGATACATGTAATTAGTTGTTTTATGTGCAACTGTTTGTATCTAAATAATTAAATAAATAAATAATTAAATAAATATGTCAGAAATCAAAGATTTATGTAATGATATTAGTATTTGTAATATTTTTTTTTTGCGGACGTACTCACCCCGCTGGGCGAGAAGTGGCCCGTCTGAACCGCCCTCTGTAAGCAACCCGGGACCGTTATTCGTGACATAACTTCGGGGTACTTGGGCTGTCTTAATAGCTTACTGTCGCACCTACATCTCCCGTCCCTCACACAGTCTTTCTGTCTTTCTCTCTCCTCCCTTCCTTGTGCTTCATTACGTATTAGTCCTGCTCATTATTTCTCTTCAATTGTCTTTCCATTTGCTCATCACCCTAGCGATAAGACTGTGGATTGCGTTCCAGCTCCTTTTCGACTCTACCATTGTCTTTATTATGTTATCTGGCGCCAGATTATCGCCTAGCGTTGTCGTTAGGCTGTTTCTCTCCTGATCCCATTTACTACATGCGAAAACTGCATGTTCAGGGGAGTCGTTAGCACCACAGTAGCCGCACAAGTCCTCTGTTGTTAGCTTAAATCTTTTAGTATAACTACGAAAGTGTCCGTGTCCCGAAAGAAACTGCGTGAGGTGATAGTCTGTTTTTCTGTGGTTACACTCAGTCCATATCGCCAGGTCCGGGATCAGCGTTTTGGTCCATGTTGCCCTCCCATCCTGTTCACTCCAGTTATTCTGCCATTTTGTAATTGTGGCGTGTCTGATCTTTAGTTTGTCCGGCTTCTGCTGCAGCTGTTTTATTAGAAGAAGAAGAAATAGAAGAATAGAAATAGATGTGGTTGTGGAAGGTGAAAAATTCTCCCCGCAGTACTTTCCATTCCTGAACCCGTTCGGTAATTTCATCGGTTACCCATGTGATATCGATGTGCGATCTCGTATTTCCTCTTTCGAACGTGGGCGTGTCCCCTACGTTTATAGCGTTCAGACCCAGCTCAGCTGCCCATTCCATGAGATCTTCTCCCCTAACATCCGTCCTTGGAGAACCCCACAACGGCGATTTGGAATTGAAGTCGCCTGCCACTACTGCATCCAGGCCTGTGAGATTAATATCCTCGGCCAGCACATCGATGTAGCCCTTGAATTCATCGGAAGGTATATTTGGGGAGCAGTAGCAACCATACAAACACCAGCTGTTCCACTTAAAGCATACGTAACCTTCCCCAGCGGAGATACCTCGTATGCCGATGTCCTTGTTCCTAATATATATGGCCACATTCCGTTTCTTATCCATGATGTAGTTGTGGGCTAATGATATATTGATGTTGGGCTCGCTTATAATCGCGATGTCGATATCTTTTTCGCACGCTAGGGTATATAGTATATCATGCGCGGCTCTTCCCCGACCCAGGTTCGTCTGTAGGACTTTAATATTGAAACTAATCTTGGGTTGTAGTGGGTCGTCTAGAACGATTTCTGGCAGTTACCTGGGCCTTCAAAAGTTCTCTAAATTTCTGACATTTCGTCGAGTCTGCTCTGTGCCAGGTCTTTCGACATACGGGACAGTAACTTTCACTTGAGCAGTCTTTTGCTGGATGACCCGTTTCATTACAATTGAGGCAAAGATCTGACCGGTCTTGCCTCTTGCAGAGTTTCCTTCTGTGTCCAAATTCCAGGAATTTAAAACACCTAGTTACCTCCACTCTTTCTCGAATTCTACATCCTACCCAGCCTATCTTAACTCGACCCAATTTGAGTAGTACATTTACCGCCGCTCGACTAGATTGAACTGTGGCAATCTGGTTACCATCTCTACTTGGTCTCATTGATTTTATCCTAATCGATTGGGCTTCTCTATTGCCAACTGAAATTTTTATTGCGCTTTCCACTTCATCCTTAGTTAAGGCAGCGTCTATATCGAGAACGTGTATCGTGGTCTCTTTATTTATGAGACTAACCTTATTATCCACTGTTTTATTAATAGCTTCCTTTAGCGCACCGGCATCCTGTCTGTTTCCTTTTACTTCTAATAATAGATCGCCTTCCCTTGTTTTTCTAATGGACTTGACCTGCACCCCAACTCTGGTAAGATCCACGCTTTCCTTTACAGTCTTTAGTAAATCTGCGTACCTGGTATTACCACTTTTCACTATCACTTTTTCGATCGTTGGTCTACCGTTGTTCGTATCTTTAGGCTCTTGTTTCCCCTTAGGGGAAATTAACGTGACGGTCGTTTCGCCATTTGCGAGAACATATTCACAGAGTTTTAGCATGTACTGTTGGTCTAATCCATCCGACATCATAATATTTAGTCTTCCCAGTGGATGTCCTCTGTATATACCCTTCAGCTCCCTTAATACGTTGTAGGCCTCTTGGATGTTATTTATACCATCTCTGTTTACCTGTAGAGGTAGTATGTATACCGACGTAGTTTTTTCTTCCACTTCCTGGTTTCTTCTTTTTGTGGCCGTAGTGCTGGTCAGGTAATCTATCTGACCTTCATTCCTCCTAACCATGTCTAAAACTGCTGGGTACCTTACCGCGAGTTTTTTAAGGCCCCGTTCGTCTCCGCCTTCGCTGTGTCTATCAAAATCGCCATATCCCCTTCCAGATTAATACTGTCTGGGCTCCAATTTAACAGTTTAGAATTGGTAAACATGTCACTTGGCCACCGTACATCGATAATTTTGGTTAAGTTCTGGAAACTCTTGTCCTCCTCCATCATGATTCTCCTGATATTTTCTCGAATTTCCCTGTCTTCTTTGCCTTGCTCTCGTTCTACTTCTTCCCAATCAGTCTGGGTACATGCGCTAATCGTGGCCACTTGAGCTTCAGTGAGTTTATTGCTTATCTGCGTTTCTTGGTCCTGCTTTTTGGTGTTGCATGTCTGCTTCTCATGAGCGTTGACTTTGTCCACTACTGTTGCGTAGTGCGCTTTGAGACATTCCACTTTCCTGGTAAGACATCCTACTATATGCACTAGTTCCCTTGTAGCGGCTTTTATCTCTGTTTTAGTTTTGGTGCTTTCCTTTACGAGTTTTTTGAGTTCATCGGTTTTACTGTTCAGCTTGGACATAAACGTTTGCACCTCCATCATTTCCCTGGTTTGTCCCTTCTCCCTATTGTCCGCTGCAACCAGTAAGTCCCTCTTCCGTTTCTTCTTGGCCGGGCTGTGGACCTGTGCACGATTCCCAGTGTCTTGGTTTTCATAGAGACTATATATGGGGCTAGTCATCTCCTCGTCTAGCCAAACGCTATCATCCTCGTCCGACAGTTGAACAGTCACCATGTCGCCCTCAATAGAGGTGCCTTTATCCAGAGAGCGCAAACTTCGCTTAAAAGCAGCTGTGTTGCCCACTTCCTGTTGTCTTATTGTCGACACCGGTGGAGTAGAGGGAGGGGTCCGGGCTAGAGCGCTCCTCCTACCAAAAATAAGCGCCTCCTCCAACTTCCTTTCGAAATTGTCCTTGTTCCTTGCCTGATCGTCTCCTTGCGTTTCAGTTTGTTTCTCCTGTTTTCTAGGTTCATTATTTATATCCATTTCGCTCCCACGAGTAGCTAGGGACTGGGTAGTCGCCCGCAGCAGAGCCCTGCGTTCACTACGGGAAGGCTATGTTAAACTGGAGGTCGCCTAGTATCCAGAGTTCCACACGCTAGCGGCTGGGTTTATCCCCCAGCCTTGCAGTCCTTGGCACGTGCAGTTCCACCGTGGCTTCGGGTTGTGGCGTAGCAGTATCTACGGGCCGGCCGGTTAAGGCAAGCCCTCTGGGGGTCTACGACATTCTGCCTTCCCCTAAGGCTGGGGTCGGAAAGGGACGCCTCTCTGTGTTCCCCATTTCAGCGTAGATACACTGCCCCTACCGATATTATTTGTAATATTAGATCTGATTAACTATGTATAATACTATAATAGATGTTTAAAAAATCACATTTATGGTGAACAATACCTACATGCTTATCAAGCAATATCTGAACTACAGCCTCTATTCTGTTTTGCAAATGAAACACCCATTTATTCAAGTATAACTTGTGTTTTACAGAAATTCACTAAAGTATTCCATATGATAACATGCGGAGGCAAGTGCATTTATAAAAGATAATTAGCAGGTTATTGCGTTGAAGTATTCTGGGTATTGTGTAGATAAAATAACTTACATATCTACGCGACAACATCCCGAAGACATTAACGTGGTAAACGACGGTGGTGAAAACCTTCGCTCAGCTATTAGGTAGGTACTACTATTGCCGTAACCTTTGGAGTATTACATTATATGCACTTATATGTCTTTTATTTCTACAATATAAATGAAGTGTATGTGTAGATAGTTAACGCGTTGTTTTCTGCTGAGATTTTGGAGTTATTGTTTTCGAATGAAACAACTACTATTATATTGGTTGAATTCGTTTTCATCCGCGCATTAAGCCTTTTGTTGACTATCTATAAACATCAAATCAGGTTATCACGTCCTCTATAATTTTCAAACAAACTACTTAGCGATCGCTTTTGCACTGATTGGGACTTAATGCAAATTTCATCTAATATTTACAAAACAATCTGTTCATCTAAATGGTGTCATTAAATTTTATTTGTTTTTAATTCAAATTTGGTCTCGAATTCGCAGTGGTTGCCCTCTTTTGCGTGCCCTCGAGGCTGATCAGCTTCCACTTATATCTTCTTCGTTGACGGGACTGCTGGTTATCGCCTATAAAGTGATTGGCGACACCTTATGCAAATTTATAATTAAGAGACGCGGCGTGTGTTAGATTTATAACGCTAAATTGCAGACAGAGAGTGCACATTTCTACATTGGCCGCAGTCGGATGCTTTCCTCCACAAATTTACATAATTATAGCGAATTTACTGCGAGATCTTTAGCTTCTTACACATGTATATCAGGTGATTTGTTTGTCGTTAAACAAGCAACATAGATCCCATAACAGATTTCCACGTTGTGTATGTAAAAATGAGTACAAACACTGTTGCAACTTGTGAGTTATAAATTATTACTGTTCTTGTAGATATCTTCTAACTATTTGAATTCAGAAACTATAGTGATTTATTTTTGTTGTCGAAACCCAAATAGTTTCGGGTATAAAATAAATAATCAAGTAAGTTTTTTTATTTCCTATTTAGTATGTTTTCTATATAACCGTCGATTTGATCATATATCTATCATTGTGTACCAAGAACTAATTTACGCAGCGAAATAAGTTTCTCATGTATGTGGTTTCGCAGGTGGTAACATTGGAAACTCTATATTTTTTGAGAAACATTCATGTGTTATATCTGTTACATAATTTTCAAATTGGTGCATTATTATTATTATATTATTATATTGCATTACTTACAAAAAAGTTGGGGTAAACATTCCCACAATTTTTTGGGACCAATTAGTTGAGAACTGACACCATAGGATCAATGATCTCTATCAATTTAACTAACATAATAAATAAAGATTTCGATAAACATCCATAATAAATAAAGCTACACTTATCCATAATAAATAAAGCTATTAGAGTTATGTGAACGTTCAGGAAAAGTTTGGGCTAAATTGAAAATTCTTATTGACATTGTGAGTATGTACCATTATTATTTATGCATCCTTTGTGGTGTAGGCCTGTGCATAATCAAAAATTGCTCAGCAAGGTGCAGAGACCAGCCTGTTTGCGTGAAAGAGATCGTTCAGTACAACGCCGACCTCTAACATGGAGGTATACTGTTGGACATGTCCTCTCGGCATCTCTTAGTAATCTTATATTAGGTATGGTGGGGGAAACATACACAAAGTAAATTAACAAAATAATAGTGATTAAAATTGGTTCTAGTATTATTAGGAAGCTTTATTTGGGAGCGAACAATATGCTCTAGTCGATAATGCTTGTCGGGAATATTTATTTCTCAGTGAATTCTTCATGGTTCGAGGATAACCGGCATTAAATCTATTTAATCACATAATGGGAAAACTCTTCAGTTGTTAACTGTATGTATATTAGGTGACTCCTCCATTTATTAGTATCGTTTTTAAACATATTTATTAAATTTATATTAAATTGTATGTACTAATAGTTTCAAAACTATTAACTTAAGTTACATCAGTAATGTAATGAAGCAATTGAATTTGAAAACTGTTTAGTTTAGTATCAAGAAGCAATAATTAACATGGCAATGTGCGCTATCTGTGTTGTACCACAGAACAGAAACTTTTCACAAGAATATATATAATATATATAATGCCCAATTGTCAATCAGGGTTTAAACGGGGCCATAGTTGTGCGACAACTTTGTTGGAGGTGACGGACAATATAATTGATGCCAGAAACAAGGATAAATTGTCATTGTTGATTTTGCTTGACTTCAGCAAGGCAAAATGTAGAATATTCGTTTGAGTAGTACATACATTAATAAATTCTAAATTTGTAAATATATCTCGTTATGGAGTATGGTCGAGAGGAAGGCGAAGGCTTAAGGAATTCTCTGATTTGATGCACAGCAAACCAGTTCTTGCTGCGCTGAGATCCACAAGATCACTGATTCGTAAGTGACTCAGGTTAGTGCAAGAGTTAGCTGACAAAAATACAAGCAACCTGTCTGAGATCTTGGGCATTTTAGTATATAAAGCCGAGAGGTGAACAAGAAAGATTTTAAATATATCTTTCATAGGGGTTAGAATTTGTCTGTGGGATAACCCAGAACGACCAAATAGGATATATGTAAATACAAAAGTAAGGTAAAAACATGATATGTCACTAGAGTTAAACTATGGTTATATCCATACTAGGAAACACCTGAGGCAGTTTACTGGAGTAATAACCGAGCACAGCCGCTTGAAAGGCACTTGAGCAACTTGGCCATTGATCAGAACACCTATGCTGACTATGTCAGCAGAATGAGGTAGCATTTCATCATTTACTAGACCATTCCGAGCCATTCAGTAGCGTTTGGAAGCAAATCCTCGGCGGTTAGAAGTTTACGTTTGCAAAGGTGACGATAGGTGACGACTTTTTAGGGAGTTGTAATACTAGATAGCACAATTAGCTTTTGGTCGGTGTCTGGTTACTACCAGAGACTACTACTGATAATAGTAATAATTATTTCAATTTGGTTGTCGATCCACTGTGTTATTACATCAGTTGTCTTCATTGGAACAACCGTCGAGTCAATCATATCCATTGGTGTGAACAAAGAATTCATTTTCGCTGTAAATTAAAGTTCTCATTTATATGATTTTGCAAACGATAAACTTCCAAAAAGTATTGATATTTCAATAATTTTGAGATTAAAATGTATTATGTAAGTATTTACGATAAACAAATTGTTATATTGCATATTTTTAATTTTATAATTTTCTTTTTATTATATTTTTCACATTACTACTAATAAATAAGCCCTTAATAGCCCCGTAGCTCTCCAAATTAAAAAAAATAAATTTTTAAAACATACATATTATATTCTTTGAACAGATTTTCATTGCTCACCTAACGACATCCTACATTATATATGTAGGTACAGTGGAAGTTACTCCACACAATATAGCATTGTTATAACCCCCGCATAGCAGTTATTTTCTTGATAATTTCAAACAAAAGAAATGATTACATGTTAGTAGAAAGCTTTTCAAATTTGATGAAATAATACGAATGTAGTAGTCATTTGTTTTGTTGTGTTAAGGTAATATAAACCAGAGTTGTATATTTATATTACTGTAAACACACAGTTTTGTTAACAATCCATAGATCAAATAGGTAACTAAGCTTCCTTCTAAGTATGTAAGTTCAATTTCACATAACAAATAAAGTTGTGTTCTCATTGAACTAGCTTAAAATATGTTTTTTTTCAAACGTTAATAAAACTGACATTTCTCGACTGAGTAGTCGGCCGCAAAGTGTCACTTTTCCTCCGCCGGAGGTTTACTTTTAACTTTTCCGCGCCGGAGGAGAAAGTGTTATTATGACAACGTACAAACCAATACAGACACATAATTTCAATGTTGACAGTGTCCACTTGACAGTTTTATGATAGAGTTACGATAGAAACAGCTCGTGCTTAATCATCGGTCTAAACCATAGATAATATATACTTACATTTCATTCTCTATAGATTGGACACTTCTAATAAAATTTTGTTGGCGTGTTTCTGCGCCATCTAGTGAAATGTGTTAAATTTAAAACAGACCATACTGGGGCACGAAAAGCTTGTTTATTATTGAAAATTGAATTTCTAACTTTTAAACTAAAAAACAAAGCGCTTTTATGTAGTTTCTGAATATTGTCCTATATTTTCATTAAAAATATTTTTACAAAAATGTTCGTGGAACACGACGAAATAAAATTTCATTCCCTAACGCTTCTCGTGAAGTTTCAATTTGGATGATACACCGTGTCCGTAAATGTTTGAAGCTGACGTCTGTCAAAATGTATGCAATATCTGTGCTTAAAGTTTACCACCCTGAGAATTTCAGTTGGTTTATTCCTCTATGGTCATAGTCGCACGTCTCTAATTTCGTTGGGTTTGTTTTTTTGTCATTGCAATGGTTTTATAGTTGTAATTTTTTATAATTATTAATTTTAAGTAGCAATAAGCGTTTCCAAAAGGAAGCATATTGTGTTTGATTTTAAGAAACAATTTTAATAATTATGCAGAAAGTAACTACCGAGTGGGACGTTAATGTTAATTCTTGCGATCGAAATCAGATGTAGTGTGACAAACTTAACCAAAATTTGACAGTAGCTGTCAGCTTCAAACATTTACGGACACCCGATATATGTCACGTATACCTGTAATATCGAAACCGAAGGTTAGGTAATTTATAAATATGATCTCAAAAGATATTCAAGTTTTAACAATCTCGGAAAGCCACTAAGGGGTACTATTAGAATGTAGGTCTAAACCATAACAGAATTTAATAACACATCTTGTATTTACCTATTAATTGGATGTTGTATGCTGTACTCTCCTTGGCGAAGTATATTGTATCTGGTGTCATCGCCTTGAGGACATTAAACATTTCTTGTACTGCTTCAATTTGTATGGGATCGATAATGCGATATGAAAATAAAGTGTCACTGGTTTATGTCAAAACTAGTATGTCAGCTCTTGTCAATTTAATAGAAACGATAGTTTCATCGTTAAGCGGTATTTAACACTACTATTTAAGGTTTAAACGAAACCACGTCCAACATAATCCTTCACACATACATACATAACATAATCAAAGACCTCTTATACCCGAAGGTGTCGAGGTGTAAACTTCGCTTAATTTAGACACAGATTCAACAAATTCACGCCACTCTTTCCTGTTTCTGGGCTTCGCCTCGTTCCATGTTTTTCCTCTTTTTTTCAGAAGTTCATCCGTACTGCTGTTCCACGTTTTTCTGAGTCGTCCTCTCCGATTTTTCCCGATTTTCCTTACCTCCCATACGCGCTTCACCTGTCTAGTTTCATTCATTCTCATCAAGTGTCCCCACCATTTCAGTTTCTTTTCTTCTACTTCAGTTCTTAATGATTTTGTTATCAGCATCTGTCTAATGTCACTGGATTGTAGTCGTTTTGTTTGTCTTTCATCAAGTATCCAATTTTCTGCTCCATAGGTTAAGACTTGTAAGTATACTGCTTGATACACCGTCATTTTGGTTCTTGTTGTTATCTCTTTTTTCTTCAAAAAGTTTTTGTAGAGTGCATAATCCTTCAACTTATATCTTCTCGAAGAATATCACAAAAATTACCATATTCTACTAATACTGTTTTTAAAGACGCTTGCGACACAACATACAAAATCAGAATGACAATATAATGTCATAATGACACTCAATTTCGCGCTTTTCATATTTCAAATTTCAAAAAGCAATGCCAGCGACACCTGGTGAAATGTGTGAGTACCAAAACTTTGACGACAGTACAACGGGACCTTCTGCCGTATCTATAGTACGTTAGTATTATATTATCTATGGTCTAAACGTCCAAACATCCTACCAAACTCGCTTATCTTCAATAAAAACAGATATTTTTGCATAAATTTGCCGACGTTTGAAGAAAAAATAGCATATTTTATGTGGAGGAAAAGTAACTTTTCTTGGCTTCACTTTTCCTCCGTATAAAATAATATACTATTGTAATATGCTAACGAACTATATAACGAATATACTTACGTTTTTCTAAAAGCAGTATAAAATTACTTCCTTTTTATCTAGCAAATCCATATACCTTTATGACTTTATTATTTCCTCAATTTCGATTTTATGTTTTCATTGAAATCATAGTTTTTGCGAGATTACGACAATCCACACCTTATTACCTGTTAGCTTTAGATTACTGGCCTTTAAATATACGAAACTACGTTTAAAAGTTCTATACGATTACTTTTACTTTTATAGCGTAACCTGAAAATTAATAAATACGTGATGCATAATAAGACACTTTAACGAGAATAAACTCACAATTCGTCCATTATATTTTACTATCATTACGACTGCTCGGTAAGCCTGTTAATAAGATAACGTAAACGTAGTAAACTGCGGTCTATCCCTGCGTAAACTTATGTTACACTAACGGTGTACCATGTATGCCATTCCGATATAAATTTATGAGGTATTGTGTTTGTGTGTATGTAGGTATATAACATTACGAATACCTTGCGGTAAAGGGTATAACACTTAAGATTAGAGCCAGAAGCTGGTATATGTTGTTAAGGCAAATGCGGTGAAGTTGAACTATCGTGGAAAGAGAACACCAGTGGAAAGTTATATTATGTAAGGCGTTCGTTACGGTAAATTTTTAAGTAATGGCGAAAATATGTAAACACTGTAAAATAATTGTATCAATATAGTTAAGACACCACTAAACTGCACCAATCTCTAGTGTATAAATTTCTTATATCACATAAAAATAAAACAGGTCTACATTATTTAGTAGGAATATACTGGATAGCTGGTTACTGTCAGTTATATTGGTAGCATTGTTAATGGATACTCTTGTGGCATATATGTATATCGGTTCCAGATTGCACTGGATACACGGAAAGAGCTACTCCACACATCGGCGGTTGTTGAATGATTTAGTCACCAGAAACTGCAGTAGGAGGTGAATAATAAGCTACGTCCGATTGAAAGTAAGATATTGTGTCAGGTTCTTTGAGAACGTTATTCTCTGCTTCTCGCTACAGATTTTTGGGGTCATTTTCACTTTCGAAAGTAAAACTGTATCGATTCAACCGCGTGTTGAATTGATACGGTGATATGGTCTTCTCCTGGATTATTTTGACCCTTTTATTTCGTCATAATTCTCTTCAACTTTTATTGTATTAGTCGAAATCTCATCGATGAATATTTGATTGGGTACGAAGATTACATATGTAGATATGTTATTGTTTGATGAAGGTGATGTTTGTGTTGCAGATTCTGTATTTGAGACGCTTGCTATACTCGCTCAGGTATTCACAGCTGATCTGCTTTTAGTGTTTTTATTCTTGCTCTGATTCATTGCAGACATTGTCTGTATTATTTTTTTTTCAAATGGCCTTGTGACATCATCATACCGCCCGTTATAATGCCGCGCTGTTAATCACTTTGCTCCCAATAGCGAATGGTAGGTCGATCGGAATTCAATTCTCAGAGAAAATGTCACCGTCTTTCCGGAGAATTGAAACCCGGCTCCTATCGTTCCGCCACAATAATAGTCAGCCGCCTAACCACTACGGTTATCGACCCGGTTCTTATTTAATAAATATATTTTGAGAAACGATGCATCAATAAAAATTAACTTTATAGTCAGTGGCTATTTCATCCGTCATTTTATATAGTTTTAATATCTAGTATGTGTATTTACTGAAGTTGTGGCCATAAAACATTTTGGTTTGGACTTTGTAGATTCGTCATGATAGGAACAAATTCTCGAGTTTATCAAAATTGGTAAATGTTGACAATGTTTGAGGCGACCCAACTGTAACGCCAATATTGAATAAATTTGTAAATTAGTGCAACACTTAGGTTACATATTTAGATCAATATACGAACATTATCCACGTATTGGCGTAATATTTATCTTTAAGGTAACAATTAATAAACAATATTATTATAAAATACAATAATTTATGTAACATGGTCTGAGTTGGATTTCTTTTTCTACAAAATTGAAATAAATAATTGTAGACGTCAATATTTCTGATTTGTTGAATTAAGTCTAAAACGTAAATGTGATTTAAACATCTAGTGTTTTTCTCTTAAAGAATCTAGCAATAATAATAAACAATAAAATTTCTACGGGTTTTTAGGTCTTTTAATAATAAAAATCTTTATTTTCAATATTTCGTCACAATTCTGTGACTTCTTCAGGCAATTATAGGTATTATTTAAAAAAAATTTAGATTAACGTCTAGTTTGAAGTAATTCAAAATTTTGTCAAACTAGACGTTAATCTAAATTCTTGTTTCCAGCAGTTTAAAAAATCTTACATATACTACAAAGGATGTAAATGTATCATAGGTCAAACAATTTTTTAGCGTTATTACGTTTAGGAAGTGGAAAAATACGAGATTCTTTCCAAACACTGGAAAGGTGTTGTTTGAAATGAAAGTTTTAAATATGGAACCTATAAAAGGTACCAGCGGAGTTTAATGCATTCAATATTAATGCCGTTACCACCAGTATGTAGGCAATCTGTTAATTACGGAGAAAATATTATTCTCAGAAACGTTATGAAAAGTAACTTGACTAGATCAAGCTATCGTATTATATGTATGGATTTGTAATGAATTAATAGGTAATCGAACTGTGTCTCTGCTGGCGCGGTAATCCGCGTCTTTACTCGGCAGGTAAAGTTTGATGGTTACGTTCCTGGCATGGATACAAATATTTTACTACATTTGTAAGTATAATATTTTCGATCGGCACGTGCTTTTTTCAGATGTAATTGCGCCAGTAGACATGTTTCTAGGACTTTTGCTTGAACTTACAATAAGCCTGATTTCTTAACTTACGCATGCAGCGATCGGCGATTTCGATTCGGTACAAGACATTGATCCAAAATTTATATAAATTCGCTACAATATAAGAAATAATGTGTATATGATCAAGAAAACAAGTAGTAGTCAGTAGTAGCACTTTTTACGAAAAGTAATATTTAATAAAACTTATGTAGTAAAAAATATAAATAAATAACAAAAACATTTTCAACCGAATGTAAATACCAAACTTAATATTAATATGATGCTATCACATAAAAGCAATGTATGCAATCATTTAAAAAGTTAAGTAACTGCTAGTAGAAGTGTCTTTCGTGAAAAGATAATAATTAACAAAATCTTTGCAGTCTAAACAAAATGTAAATGTTTAATTTGGATCACCTGCAACATAAAAAAGAACATAATAACATGGTTAAAAGAAAATCAGGAAATTATATGATTGCAGTTACCATATTTATTCCTGTTACATCTACTAAGCAGAGATAGCAGTTGTTTTGTTCTTTTGTATTCACAGAGGGTGGCAACAGGAATTCTGTAACAAAATTAATATATTTTTGTTTAACATTAAACTATAAACATTAACTATACATAGTTATTATATTTTGCGACGATTTCTCTTAGAGATTAATTAAGACAACACAAACATGTAACGTTCAATATGAACTTACAATTTTCAATCATAAGCAATGGAATAATAAATAGTGATTTAGATAAATATATTTATTTGATGGATTAGTATTTCAAACGCAATATCTCATAACAAAGTAATTTCTGAATTAATCGAACGGTAGCCATTGGTAGTCACTGATTATACAATAATACATCTTTCGGATTACGGAGATGTTCTTCTACTTCTAGATTAGAATACCTCGTTCCTTCATCAAAGCCTTCTCCACATATCGAGTATGTTTTTTTATGCACTACCATAAATGTAATCAGACAAAAAATGAAAACATATTTTCAGTATTAGCTGAAGGCACATTAATCATTTATTCGGACATCTATATATACACCGATAATAAAAGGCCATTACCACCCAGCGTTGTCTAGAACTGAAAGTGGCTGGTACGTTAAGTCAGATAACACCCCATAGTTTTAATTCGTTCTCTTTCTTTTGCATCATTGTGTTTTTTTTTTTACTGAGATAGTCTTTTCCTTCCCTAAAAAATATAATTTATGCATATACGTGTGTCTAACACCACGTATAACATATGTATATGTGTGATACGTGGTTTCTACACGAAGATCAACCACTATTGTTTGCGTTTCAAAAGTATTAAATTCTGGAAGAAAGAAAAAAAGAAAGATTAATAAATATCCATTGGGAAGGCTAGAACTAAACCCCTTGCTGCTTTTTATATGCTCATTCCTGTTTTTTCTCGTGTAGTTCTTTTTCATCCTTTTCGTCAATGGCTAAACCGATAATACATAATTGTAAAAAATATGTAAGGTTTATCCCTTTTACTTTAGAGTACGGTTCAGTAATATAAAGTACCTAATTTCGGTCAAAAAATATCGAAATATTTATGTTCGAGTTTATTTATATCGTTATTATTTTACACAATTTAAAGGTAAGAATTTTCAACTCTCAAATACATCATATCAGACTGGAGTCGTATCTTCTAAAAGGAAAAATATGCAAAATAGGTCAATAAATTACCCCATTAGGTTTTTATTCCCTTTAGCGCTCATTCATTATTATCTTTTATTTACCAAACTTCGACTATTGAGTAGGCATATTCACATTAACATACATTAAAGTAGTTGGTGCTATAAAGTAGTAAAAAGAAGAAAGTTTGTTTGCTTAAAATTTGTCGTTGTGAAGTAGTACATATGCGCAGCAACGAAAGATCAACATAAGATCTTCGACGGAATAAATGTTATCGTTTCTGGTAAATAACATTAGCTAATGCTGCCAAGTTATCTACTTATTGTTAGTGTTAAAAGTATACACTTTAGTATCACAGCTATTGCAACATAACTCAAAAACTGCCAGTAGGTATGGTTTTCTAGGTGATAAGTATTCTTTTTTTAATCTTCTTGTTCGAACATGTAAGGGATTGTTATATATATAGTCCAAAACATAGCGCACTTCATAAATTATATTTTCAAAGTATATATGCGCAATTCCTGTACATTGCACTTAGTTTTGAAGGAAATGATGAATTTTTTTAATTTTAATGGTATATCTTTTAATTCCTGATTTATTTTCACTTGTAGGTCAATAAAACAATAAATAATTACATACGAATTTATTAATATATGTATTTTTTGACCTTTATGTACTTATCTTTTAATTCCTGATTTATTTCCACTTAGAGGTCAATAAAACAATAAATAATTAAATACCAATTTATTCCATAACATATAATAATATGTTTTCGTTAAATAACTTCTAGATTGATATACGAATAATTCACGTAATTTCAATTTTTATAGTTGTATTAAATCATTATATCTAATTAATATTAATTAATTATTAATATTACTTGTGAATATAATTAAAATTCGATATATCAATGAATTCTTTGTTTTTAGATAATTTTGTTGATAGGCATGGCAATTTATATTTATATTATTAGTAATTTGACACATATTATTCCGTGATGTGCTGTCGCACAGAGTAGTCGATCCGTTTGTGTCCCCGCTGATACAGTTTACTCTCGCACGGCTCTACATACTCTTATACCAACAATGCCGTCAAATGACCGCTTGTTACGCAGCTCGCAACAGGAGATAAGCGATAAAGCTGAAGAAGTCGTAGAACGTATTTTTGCATCCGAGGTCTTTGTTGCGAAGCTTAGTGGCATGTTAAAGGAGTGTATCCGGTCAGAATTGGCACAGATTGTTAAACCTTTTGAAGATAAGATAAATCATCTTGAGAAGAAACTAAGGGATACTACAGCACATCTAGAAAATATACTGGATGATCATGAACAATTTTCTCGTAAGTGCAACTTAAAGATTTTTGGTGTTCCCGTTTCGTCCGGTGAAAATACGATGAATTACTGAGGAAGATTTTTAATGATAGAATGGGTGTAAATCTACCGGAATATGCCATCGAAGTTAGCCATCGATTGCCTGCGGGCAGGGATACTATTCCTCCTATCATAATTAAATTTTCTAGCATTAAATTTAAAAAAATGGTCTTCCACTCAAAGAATAAATTAAAGGGCAGTCTCTATGTTATCCGTGAAGACTTAACTAGGAAAAGATTGGAAGTTCTTAAAGAAGCTGTGAAGAAGTTTGGAAGGAAGAATGTGTGGTCTAATGACGGAATTATTTTCATTAAATTAAATGGCAAATTACATAAGGTAAAGAACATTGACGAATTCAATAAGATTTGAGGTAATACGAGAATATTTATCTTTAAATATAAATTTATAACATTTTAAATAGACGTACCTATCTCTTGCTATATATACATTGCTTTTTCTTATTTTTACTTGTCTGCATTCTTTTTGCATGGTATAGTTTTATTTTCTTTTTTTGTAACTGCACTTGTACACGCTCTATACATATACTTCTTGTTGTATTGACGCAATTGTGCTTGCATGTTTTATGCTTATCATGTACTTATGCTGCTATAATATGTAATATTTAAAATGTAGATACATGCACTTTTCTTTGAATCTATGCAATGTATATTTATGTATTTTATTTTTAATATTATTGTTTTGAATTTAATATTATGAGCCTGCTTACTTACATGTACATATTTGCTGCTTTTGGCGGAGACACGAGCTCAGCAATAATTGTTAATATTTTTTATATATTAATTATTCTCCGTTTACTTACTATCATCATTGTTACTACTTAATTCGGACCTTGTAGTGCTTACAACATTGTAACTCAGTTGCTTGTTTGATTGGCCTTGCAGCTTGTGCTAATTTAATTTTTTAATTTCTGCTTAACCACTATACTGATTATGTTCTGACTTGAGTCTCCTACTTTTTTATTTATTTTGTTGAAAGGTTGAATGAAGGTCGCTAATTTTAACGTTCGATCCATTCTTAATGAGTTTGATACATTACGCAATCATATTGAATCCGTAACGTACGATGTGGTGGCGATAACTGAGACATGGCTTACTCCTGACATAGACTCGGCATCTGTGAACATAGATGGTTACGTATTTGAGCGTGTTGACCGTCTCTCTCGTGGCGGTGGTGTTGCCCTTTATATATCTACATCCCTGCAATATGAAGTAGTATCGACCAGTAATAGTATCGAACAACTATGGATATCTCTTCGTATAGCTGGAAAGACACATGCTTTTGGTGTTGTATACAGGCCCCCTAGACTTGACTACAAAACATTTATCGATGAACTTGAAGACTCTTTTTCTATGTGTACCTTGTTTTCTGATTCATTACTTTGCGCTGTTGATCTGAACATTGACATGCTTACTGCAAACTCCCCCACAAATTGCATATTTATTGACTATGTTTGACTCTCTAGGCATCACTCAACTTGTCACAGAGCCTACCAGAATTACTAGGAATAGTGCTACTCTGATTGACTTGTTTATGGTTTCGGATGCATCTCTAATCTCGAATATTGGTCTACGTGACATTCATATTTCTGACCATGAATTGGTATATTGCGATTGGTTGGTTACTACTTCCAAATCCCCTCCCACTTTCCGCACATATCGTGACTTCAAGTATTTCGATTTCAACTTGTTCTCCAATCACTTGCAGGCTTTGCCGCTAGATAATATTCTATATATGAATGACATTGAGGATAAAATTACCTTTCTCAACGAAAATATAACTGCATTATTCGATATCCATGCACCTATAAGAACGGTTAAGATCACTAAACCTCGGGCTCCTTGGCTTACGGAGAATATCAGGTTCCTAATGTCCTTACGGGATAAGGCTAAGGCTAGGTATCGTGCAAGTAGGCTGACTAGTCATTGGGACTACTATAAATCCCTCCGAAACCTTACTACGCTTTCTATCAGTAACGAAAAAAAGGCCTACTTCAGTGACATCGTCCATGGTCGTAACAGCAGAGATATCTGGCGTGAACTTAGATCTCTTAAACTAACTCCTTCCAAATCTTCTTCTGTTCCTCATCATCTTACGAACGCTCATGATTTAAATGAACATTTTGTTACTAATATTCCTCGGGTTGATTCCAATAATGGAGATTTGATACAGCGCTATTTTGGCTGTACAAAAAACGATATGGGATCAGTGTTTGAATTTAAGCTGACCGACTCGAACTCTATTTATAGAATAATTAATAATATGCACAGTAAGTCTTCCGGTTGTGATGGAGTGAACGTGCATATGCTTAAATTGTGTTGTCCATTTATTTTAAAGTATATATGTCATATAGTAAACATTTGCATTATAGAACAAAAATTTCCACTTAACTGGAAGACTGCTGTTGTCATACCTATACCCAAATGCGTCAGTCCGGCTGAGCTAAACGACCTAAGACCTATAAGTTTGTTGCCTACTCTCTCTAAGATCCTGGAAAAGGTTTTGAACTTTCAACTCAGAGAACATTTAGACCAATATAACATATTACCAGAATATCAGTCTGGCTTTCGTCCAGGTTATAGTACCACAAGCTCCTTACTTAACCTAACTGATAACATTATTACTTCTATTGATCGCCATAAATTAACAGTTTTAATTTTATTAGACTTTAGTAAAGCATTCGACACAATAAACCATGATGTAATGGCTTCTATTCTGCACTATATTGGCTTAAAAACTAGTGCAATTAATATGCTTTGTAGTTATCTATCTGATAGATCTCAGTTTGTTCGACTGAATGGTACGGTCTCGGCCTCCGTCGGCTTACACGCCGGAGTTCCTCAAGGCTCTATTCTCGGGCCTCTTTTATTCTCTATCTACACCTGTGACCTATTTAATTCGTTACATCTCTGTACAATGCATATGTATGCTGATGATTCGTTACTAGAGTACTGTTTTGACGTTGGTGATATCAATGAAACAGTTAACATGATTAACGCTGAACTGACTACAATGTTTCGCGTATGCTCAGCACATCAATTAAAGCTGAATAGTAAGAAATCGATGGTTATGTTGTTCGGTAGTAAGAATGAATGTGAGCGGAACAGAGATAAGATAAGAATAACTATTGATGGTGAGGAATTGCCCGTTGTTGACAGTGCTATAAGTCTTGGGTTGATTTTAGATAATGGCTTCAGGTTCCGATCTCAGGTATCCAAATATATTAAGCGAGCGTACTTTAATTTAAAACTCCTCTTCCCACATAGAGCATACTTACCTCGTAATACCAAGCTAATGCTCTGCAATTCTCTCGTTTTGTCTCACTTCACATATTGTAATCCAGTATATGGATCTGCTATCGATGCTTGCGATAGGAGACGTATTCAGCGTGTTCAAAATGCTTGCTTACGTTTTGTATACGGCATTCGTAAGTTTGATCACATTAGTCATAAACTTGAAGAGGCCCGCTGGCTGAACATGAGAAATCGACATATTTTACAAATTTCATGCTTATTTTACAAAATAGTCAATAATAAATACCCTACTTACCTATACAGGAAAATAACCTTCAGGACTGATGTACACCATCTAAACATACGTAGCAGGGGTCTCATTACGCCGCCGCTGCATCGTACGGCGCTATTTGAGAGATGTTTCTCATATGTGATATGTATCATATACAATCAGTTATTTGTGTTTTTCAAAACCTTGTCTTATCCGGTATTTAGGAGGTCTCTCTGGAAGTGTCTGTTTTCTGGCCAATGTAGTGGTCAACCATTCGTTCATTATTGATGCTGCGGCCAATCATCTTCTTGTATCTTATTAAATATGTAAGCACCTCACGGAACATTAGTTTTAGTTTATATTATTATATATATTATAATTTAAGTTTTACCTTTATAAACATTCAAGGTCTGAGTGGAAGAGCAGTTTCACTGAACTCCACCTTGCGATTTCCTGTTACCTTATTATTTTCTTTCTTTCTTTTTCTTTTTTTGTGTCTGCTATTGTTTTGTTTGGTAAATTGGAAATAAAGGCGTTTATTATTATTATTATTATTATTATTATTAAATGTCAATTTCTTCCACTGAAGAAGTTATTTAACGAAAACATATTATTATATGTTATGGAATAAATTGGCATTTAATTATTTATTGTTTTATTGACCTACAAGTGGAAATAAATCAGGAATTAAAAGATAACATAAAGATCAGAAAATATATAGGTATATTAATTTTAATAGTATATATATATACTAAACGATTTAACTAATGATTTTAACTTGCAACATTAAATTGTAGATTTTTTACAGTAAATTGCGGCAAGTAAAATCTAATCCCTCTTTTTGACTTCCGAACGACTAGCCCGAAGCGAAAGGCATACATATCACCGAAGGATATGCTTTTAGTTAATAACTAGCGATTTATGTAAAAGATAGCGGTGGGACGCATTGTCAACTTAAAATTACTAGTCAACAGTGTTTTTAATTTCAAAGTCTTTCGTTTGTTTTATACGCAATTCTCTTAAATGTATGATTTAACGAATTGGCAATTAATATTTGACCAAATTGATAACAATAAATGCACAAGTACATATTTTAAAATATATAATTACAATGTCCACTGCGATTTGCCGGCCAACATTTCGTAACAAAACTTTTCTCTCATCACTTAAAGTGTTTCCAGGTACATTAACCGACATTTTTCGGTAATTTTGTTCAGGCCAACAGCGGCCCGCCAGCCCCACTGATCCGGACCGCTGCAGCAAACCAGCTATACGTATCAACCTGCTCGCCACACCTTAGTTAAAGAAGGTTAAAGAAATACAAATAATATTAAAAAATTGTATTTACTATCTAACTAAAATATAAATATATGTATAATATGCACCAAATGAAGTGAAATTTAAGATGCTCATCAGTTAATTTGAATCTGTAAATTTATGCAATTTATCAAATTGTGGTCATGGAAGTCTTTTATAAAATTGAGTTTTGATATTTGTACTTCAATACAGCACTGTCCTGCAAATGAATAATTTCTATTTCCAAGTGGTTGGTTCCTGTGTTGAAGGGATTTTGAAAAATCTTAATTTAATTTGCTATTATATAAAACTCTGAAAAACGAGACTCAAAATTTATTTGTAAAGCACTCAAAGCGTCAATTGCAAAACCAACGGGGAGTGGTGTCTCAGTTTCTAGGCTGAATGTTAAAGCATGTATTCATGCTTATTCTTATTTACATTAATTCATTTTAGATCATTCATTTCAGATTAAGAATTGTAATTATACTGTTTAATTTCTTAGTTTACTCCTTTATCTGTAATCAATAATACCTGCTATTTTCAAATTTCCATTGTTAATTTAAAGCTTACTTGACATACCACCATACTTTTGTCAAACTTCTAGATACTTTAATAATACATATTTACCCTATTAATGCCTCTTTACTACGAATTGTTGTCAGTCTTATGAAACTCCTTTATTTAAATGTAAATATCCAAATTCTTTTATTTCTTAAATTCACAATTTCCAGAATGTTGATTCTTTACTATATATATTTAAATTAAATAGCTGTATTTTTCCAGAGCTAACCATTCGCTGTGGTCATTATAATATGGAAGGGATGTTATGGTTTTATATATAGTTCCAAATAGCAGAAAGATAGCAGTTCCCTCGCCTCAAAAGATAACCGTGCTACGGAAAGAAATCGACTGGGGCGAGAAGATCAAATACCTTTTTTTATAGAGGGGAAAATCTTCGAAAAGACTCCTGCTCCGTTGTTATCCGCAGGCTGTGTCGGATTCTTACCGACTAAAAACCCCCCTTTGTGCTCTTGCACGCTGCATCGGAAACCGCTTGCGCATTACTTCAATGCAGAGTGTGTCCGTAAGTTACGTCCTTCTCTCGTCTTCTTCTTGCAGTCGTATTATGTTTGCAAAACAGTTTAGCAAAGTATGGCTGTATAATGGGGAGATCAAATCATATCTGGCGTTTTCCACGTTGAACGCTCTTCCTGTGGCTTCTTCGTATTCGCATCTGTTGTCTGTCCATTTACTGCATTCAAATAAAGTATGCAGTGCGTCGTCCGTTATGTTGCAGTAGTAGTCGTCAGAAGCCACTTTCCCTCGTATGTATAGGTACTGTTTAAAACATCCGTGGCCTGTTAGCGCTTGTGTAGCGTAGTAGCTCGTTTCGTTTTCGGGCCCTTCTATCCAATTTTTAATGTTCGGGATCAACCGGTATGTCCAGCGACCATAGGTACCTTCATCCCATGTTGCCTGCCAGTTTCCAAGTACTTCTTCCCTGGCGTCTTGTTTCGGTGTTCCCGTGTATGGAGCAAATTGTTCCCATGCGGCCAATTCGAAAGAGACGAGCTTTGCAATTACTGCCACCGCCCCGGCAGAAGCCGTTCTGTATGTGCTAAAGATTCTAATGCGTACTACTCGATGCAGAGAAGTGAGCTTTGAGCGTAGCCTGATCTTTTTTGTTGCCTCCCACCATACTGGCGCTCCGTAAAGAATTTGGGACTGCACCACGCCAGCCATTATTCTTGTCTTGGATGAGCGTGGGCTCCCTACATTCGGCATTAAAATCGACAGTGCGGTCATCGTTTTTTCTACCTTCGCTATGCTTTCGTTTATATGTACAGCAAAAGTTCTTTTCGTATCCATCCACACCCCTAGATACTTGATGACTGGTTTTGGACTTAGCATGCGTCCCAGTAGGTTGACCTAGATCCTTCCGATTATTCTTTTGCTGGTGAACAAGACGGCTTCCGATTTTTCCGGCGCCAGCTGCAGTCCCCTCGACTCCATCCAGCTAGTTACACAAAGGAGTTCCCGATGTGCGAGGTTTATTAGATTTTCCTCATTGGTAGCGGTGACAACCAGAGCGATGTTATCGGCAAAACCGACCAGCTGCGTCTCCTGCGGCAATGGGGTTCTCAGAAGATCGTCATACATCACGTTCCATAACGTCGGCGCCAGCACCAATCCCTGGGGGACTCCACTGTTAATTGCCCAGCTGTTGACAACTCCTTCCGCGTCGGCGATTATTACTCTGTCTGCGAGATAGGAGGCAATGATGCATAGCAGACTTTCCTCCACGCCTCTCGCCTTTAGAGCGTCCAAAATATGCTGCTATGATGCGTTATTAAAGGCATTTTTGATATCTAACGTAATCATGATACATTATACTTCCTTATCACATGTTGTATAGCATTGATGATTTGTCTGCTCTCCCGGAAACCGTATTGATTTTTTGCCAGTGCTCCAGTCAGCTCGATTTAGTTCTTCAGTCTCGGTAGTAGGAGATGTTCGTAGAGCTTTTCCTCCGCATCGAGGAGGCATATGGGTCGGTAGGAACTGGGCTCATTCTCGGGTTTCTTTCCCTTTCTAATCAAAACTAATTTTGCTCTTTTTCAGAGTTTAGGAAATTGTCCTCTGAGGACTAGAGAGTTATACATTCCTAGAAGATCGAATACCTGGGAATGATCCTCGACAGGAAGCTAACTTTCGCCGAGCATCTAGGTAGAGCTAGGAACAGGGCCATTGATCGACTGCACCCGGTATATCTTATCCTGGGTAACCCCAAACTTAGTCCCAAAACGGGCGCGATGCTGTATAAAACGCACATCCGCCAGATTCTAACCTACATCAGTCCAGTTTGGGCCACGGCGACTTCATCACGCATCGCACCACTGGAGCGGGTACAAAATTGCGTCCTGCGACTTGTATTCGGCCTTCCTAAACGCACCTCGCTGGTCGTCCTCCGGGAACTAACAGCAGCAGACGCCCAGGGCTTGAACGAGTTCCGGAGGAAGCTCAACAGAGACTTTTTCGGGAAGTCTCTCTCGGGCAACAACCCGGCGATCAGTAGCGCCATCGCGCAAAAATCAACGAGCCACACCAAACACCGTACCATTATGGAAACACTCCGGCGAATGTGATACGGTAATACACACCTGTAATACCTAATTTTGTTTTATGATTTTAGATATCCAACAGCGAGGAAGATCTTCCAGAAGACTCCAAGGACCCAATCCGACAACACCCGAAGACTACCAGAAGGACATCTGGACAGGAAGTGAAGCTGGAAGACGATAAGCCCATCCGAAGAGAGGGACGGAACAACCATCGCAAGAAGACAGCAGTTCTGATAACAACCTCTAAACAACATTACTTTAATAGATGTTTCAGTATACTCAACACAAGATTAAAAAACCAAGTGCAATTTCTTTACACACAATCAAAGATTCTATTTCGGAACAAGTTACAAATCAAAACAAACATGGGTGGCGAGCCGGATAACATTTTCTAGTACAACAATTTAGCGAAACAAATCATTTTTCAAATATTTTTATTTAATTGAAATTGAAAGAATAATATTTTTAACAACGAAGTGTTTCTTGGCGTAAGCATAATGTAATATATTTTTCTATAACCACCAATCAACATAAGCAATATTTTGATTTAAAAATATGCGTCTAATTCAGGAATCGAACCATGAAATTTCGTTTGCCAGACGAAGCGACGCGACGGTACCATCGTGCTAAATTATTGATCTTGATTGGTGATTGTAGGGAAATACATTATAGTAATATTTTTTGTCGAAATGAGTTGATATGATTGTATAAATTTGGCAAAAGCTGTTTGTTTCATACAATCATAAATTTGTTGAAGTTGAATTATATGTTTTGTTAAGTATACATAAAATGTTGTTTCCATAACCGCTCATTGTTTCATAACTCGGTAAAAGGACCATTTCTTTATTCAAAAAAATTTCGATTATTACTCAAATTTCAAAAATTGCATAAGAACCTTCCCGCAACTACATAAGCCAGCGTAGTGCGGTATAATATGGCAAGTCAGTCGGCTTGTCCAATCTTTTCAATAAACTCGCGGAATTGTCGATGATTCAGTGCCTGGGATGTAATAAAATGAACAGCTGATATGACTGGTTTTAAACCTACTGACATATCCAAGCATTTTCCACACAAGAACTGTTGATAAATAATACAATGTATGGCAATTGGTTTTGAGCCACTGCCATTTTGTACAGCTTCTGCCACAAGAACAAGCACTCTTTTAGTTTTCTCAAACATGTTTTTATCTCCATCAGTGGTTCACTGGTTCACTTCAAGTTTTTCCATTGAAGGTGATACTCATCAATGGTATTTTCAAGTCCTTTAAAAATATCTTCCCCAGTGGTCGTGTTGTGGATACTATAAACATCAAAAAATTCTTCATATGTTTCATATTTTGTGTGTACTTCACGAATAAACTTATCATGAGCGAAGAGGAATCACCCAAAGAACTGCAAAGGAGTAGAGTAAAGTACATATTTTGTAAAATGACAATAATTACTGTAGAGTACTTGAGTATCTAATGTTATAATATACCTATTTTCTTTTTTAATTAAAAGAGTTCTCCTTCGACCAAACATGTTTCACTTTATTATTACTAACTAAATCTACACCAGACATAACATATTCAAGAGAAACTATAAAAGGTCGATTTTATAGTAACAATAAGTGATAAAATAAATGCACCTAAAGCTAGTAATTCGTTTTAGTGCGAAGATAAATATAAATTAATTTATTAATTTATTCATGATACACTAATATGATATTTTAGCGAACAAAGCGTGCCATTTTTTGCACGTACTACATACATATTTCTTTCTTAGACATTGATTTTTACTTGGCACGCAGGAATACACTTGACCTTGTCCTTCAAATTTAGACTGATTTGGAACTGCTTTCCGTGATATAAGTCTGTAGAATTTCACATTTATATATTCCCAGGTATTTTTTAAAGTCACTTCTCGAAAACCAGTGTATTTTTGAGCTCTCTTTTTCTGCGCTATATAAGATGTAGACCTTTTTTCTTTGGATATTTTTTTCTTGGAAGGTACTGCAAATGGGGTATTTAATAACGTACTGCATGAATCACTGAAAATGTAACATGTTACATATAACTACTTTTTACACACAAAAATACTTCTAGAACCTCTTCGTTGCATATGTTGCAAGCTTTTTCTTCACTTCTGTGTATTTCTTTATGCAGTTGGTTTGCTTCTGAATCTTCTCGACAAATCTTTACTTCTATAGATTTGGTTTGAAAAAGAAAATGATATTTATTGATACAAGGCAACATACACAGCGAAATGTCTGTAGTTCCATATAATTTTGTAGTTCCTCTAAACATAAGGAACGTGAGTTTGGAATTATCTAGAATTACATATCTTAACGTAAAAGAATAGGAGAAACATTATTTTCATGTTTTCATTTCCACAGTTAAGAAAATAGGATGGGTCGTTCACCTCAACACTTTTATAAAGTTGGGTAATACTTATGGCAAAAATTGCGCTAAGGGGAGTAATTGAAAACTAATTCAAAGGCAGCGCTCATCCATATTTCGGTTAGCTTTTTCCGGCAGTAAATTTTCTTGATGATTAAAAAATGTTTCAAAATCACCCTTACAACAGACACATAAACAGGCAAGACTGAAATTTGTGCAAAACCATATGAGATGGGTTCATGAGTGGAATAACAACGTTATATTTTTTGACGGGAAGAAAATTAACTTGGACGGGCGTACTGGTTTCACAGATTATTGACAAGATTTGTGCAAGAACAAATTTTATATTTTCAGCCATTTTAGTCATAAAACTGATGCCGTTAAATATTTCAGCGAAATTCGCACATACAGAAATTTATTATTTAAAGTGTAAGGTAGGAAAGTGTCCAGGTAGACATTTTCTTATTAAAAGGTCTCTGTAAGTCTTTTAAAATGAAGGATCATTTTTAAAAGTTCATTGACAGTTTGTAACTGGTGTACTGGTCAACACTTCGCCCAACTAACGCATCTATTATTACGTATGTGAACATTATAGGTACTCCTGCATTTAATGTACTGAGATAGTACGGGAAATATTAAGTGCAATCGACCTACTCAAATTATATCAGCATTATTCACACAAAATGGTGCAATTTCTAACACATCTCGTAGGCATATAGTCCTTTTCTAATTTTTATTTCACGTACGATTTATTTCTTGCTAAAGTAACAACGCAAGGTATGACAGCCTAATCATAACACTAACATCGTGGAACCACCATACTGTCTCGCCACTATCAATTTATAATACGTTGTTACATTGCGCTCGTTGTAGGTTGAGGTTGTACGTCAACTACAAAAAGCTGTCTGTAAAAATTTTATGAAAGAAAACGTACGCGTCATAATAACACCGACAATCCCGAAACTATTAATCTTTAGAGTCAGTATGACATATCACACACGCGTTGAATTATTCATCACGAAGTCAGATAATAAAAGAGCAATTACTTTAAACGTACGCGTACGGCTTCTATATCTAGCTAAGGCATAATGCACTCCAGCATGTTAGTCATCCGTTTTCCAATCAATCGAAACAATTTACCTACAGCGCGGACCCTTAAACTGTATCTAATAATTTCTATCATGGGAGTATCTCGCATCGAATAATTAAATAACGGACAATTTACTATCGATAATAACAATGACTTGTGGATAGGATAATATTTATGTACTTGTTTATACGATAAATAATACAAAAGGAATGGGAGTATACGGGATTATATTGAGGGCGCAACCTACTACTCTATATAAAATAGTTGTGTACAATCCATATTTAGGGTTACATGAAAAATATTTGTTAGCTACAACACATTATTGATTAACTTCTCAGCGTAACTAATGTAAAATACTTAGATATATTCTATTTAATTATAATTAACCATTAAGATATTTATTGTTTTTAACACACTATGTGTAAATATTTAAAGCAGAAGAGATATAGAGATGACTTTACCATCAAAATTATACTCATTTAACGTAGCTCTAAATGGAAATAATAGGTGGTACTAGACACCATTGTATAAGAAACAGCATGCATAATATTTACGGTAAAGCAATTTCTTAATAATTGTTAATAATAATAATTTATTAAGAATACTTTCTTTAACGTTACGTTGAAACATGAAAGTTAAAGTTCGATACCTATATAATGTACTGTTTAAAGTGTTACAAAATTTGTTTTTTTTTAATTTGCGGGGTTTTATTTAACATTTCTCAACTTTAAACACGAAAATAACAAATACATGGAGTACAGATAAGTTTTACTAATTCCGCCGTTTAAGGGATTAGCTCAATGTGCCAGATAGGTGAACATGGAACCTTACAGCATAGCTTAAAAGATCTCTGAAGTAATAATTTACGTTACTATAAATTTCGGGCTACGCCTAGGGGATTTCTTATCCGTTAATATTGCTTTAGGGTAATTTTACCACCAGTGTAGAAGTGACAAATTAATGTTTTGTACCCATCACTGTTACGTAAGAGAAATCATAATACATAATAATAATAATAATAATATAATATTTATTTCCGAACAACAAAAACTAGGATTATGTTAATGAAACAAGTTGAAAATGCAATAATTAGTAGGTATATACTTTATACTATATACTATATACCGCATACCATATTTATTTTAATAGGCGCCGCGGTAGGTTTAGGATACTTTTCTCTGCGGCGTTTATTAGAGTGCGGCATTTATTTCGAATCAAACAAAATCGTCATATTTATTCTTTCGTTGGCAAATATACCCGATTCTACTTAGATAAATTTGAAATATAAACTTTTGAAACATATATTTATTGAAAAGTACCTCATGCAAAGTTATAAAATATAAATAATGTAAACTGAAAATGGAAGAAATCTGCCAAAAAACATCCTGTGGTAATTGAAAATTAAAAAAGAATTTGCAAATACAAATAACATACAAAATATAACACAAAAGCTTTTAGAGATCCTTTTGTGTGCTATATTCATTGTAACTAATAGTTTCTTCGTTTTCGTTCGCAAAAGTTATCGCAAACCTCCAATTCGCTGTTTACGAGAACTTCATTTGCTCCAGCTTCCTCAATATCTTCTTCAATGGTTACTTCTTCGATCAGTCCCTGCAGTTTTGCCATATGTAAGATCTCCGATCGTTACAATAGGCAGTTGCATTCAAACTCCATTCTAATAGTAATGCCTTGGTCGGAACTGTTACGTATCCTACACCCGTATATTTTTATTCAGATTACAACATCCAATTGTTATAGAATTCCGTTATCTTCTGTTTGAAAGGTTTCTTCGAAGAAACATCTACTGCTTGAATGTATTTGGTACATGCACTAAGAATAACCGCAATATCTATGTTAGAATTGCTTGCAATTTTTCTCGATTTTCCAAAATCTAATCAAAAACTGCTCTATCTAAAATATTTTTTGGCCGCCTCCAAGAACTCGCTTCTTGCTTTCTCCAGTCACGCATCTTCTTTTCATACTCGTTAAATTTTCTCTAGTTCCAAGTTTAGGCGACAATAAACAATTTGTGTCATGTGTGATGTGCTATATAAAAAGTTATTCAGATTTTTGTGTATCAGACACACATCATATACAGGACGAGGCACCACATTCGCCTTGGTTGATATACAAAAAAACGGTAATACTTCTGGAATATCCTTAGATTAGGAGTTTTGCCACTTTCTATTTTCGCTTACGTGCTTGTTAACATTTTCAACAGTTTCACGGTGATTGCTATTGTTACGTTTCCTTGTTTTCTTAATAATTCAATCGTCGTCCTTAGCTCATTCATTCGTTTTCATTTTCATCAATTCATTTTCCGTCAAGCTTACCGTTTGCATGGTTTTGGTAGGCTTTGTAGCTTGATCAATGTTGCATTTAGGGGCTGTTGCCCCGACAGCGTTTTTGTGATACATAGAGTTATGTATTTTTACATTATCTAAAAAGGAAGCATGGTTTTCCTTTTTATAGTATTACGTGTCGTTTATTCTTTTCGTTCATAATAGCATTCTTGTTATTAGTTAAGAGATGAATAAGTTGAATACTTTTTTCTTTGAAGATAAGTACTTCACTTTTAGTTTTGATAACCTTGATAAAAGGCGGTTAATTCCTTTCTTCAGATTCTTCAGTTTTCTCAAAATTCGATCGCAAGTTATCTCGCTACAGTATGAGTCTACGTCAAAGTTGAAATTTTGATATAAATGTTAAACATATTACTTTGGATGACTAACAATAAATTTTGCTTACTACAGTCGTAAAGAATTCAGTCGGATTTATGAAGAATTTAAGAGTTTTTATTATGTTGCGTAAAAGGAGATTGGTGTATAGATAAACATAGGAATGGAAATAACTATCCTTAAAGAAAAGTAGAAATTAATATAAATCAGCCACAATGGTGACTACGTGTCCTAATTTGGGAACGAGGAAAATGTGGTATTAATGAATAGCAATATTTAGCCATGAATGCATCATTAGGCAATAAACAAATCGCTATTTTACTGTATTAGTTAGCATATGGAATGAATGTACTCCTAGACTAAGTTCCATGAAATAGCTATGAATAAATTAATAATTTAAGGGGACTTTGGTGTTCAAAATAGTATTCTGTATTGATGATAGTTAAAATTACATATAAATAGGATGCAATGAAACGATTATAGCAATGTTGCTCAAGTTGCTCGTTAACTTCGGAGAAGAATAATTAAAGTTATGTCTGTATTTTTATAGTTTTGGAGGTGACAGAGCAAAGGACTGGTATAAATACCTTGATGATGAAAGTAGAATTTGTTTGTTTAATTAGAACTACAGAAATCTTGTCTACACCTACATAAGTAGGTACTATGTGAAAGTGCGTTGAAATATACTACAATAATTCGATAAAGTATTATTAATTTTGAATAATTTCCTAAAATGATGTGCTTACAATGTGTACAACTGTGGGCGAATGAATAACGATTATTCAATTCAAGTCTAAAGATGTCTATTACAATATTACAATCTTTGTTCCATAAGTTGTTTAATGTTGGCACTATTATATGCTTACTGAAATCCAACTTGTAAGTCAAATAATACAGTAATTAATTAAAAATACATTTATACCAGACATAAATTATCATGTTTTCATTTAAAGTACTAACTGAACTTCTTTAATGGAATACATTGAGATTTCATATTTCCACCAAACTGTTGTTTCTTTTTCTGCATTTTTTTTCTAATTGCGTGGGCGGGACAACCCCAAAAGGCAAGCTCGACCAAAAGACGGACTTATGTACCTCCATGCCGTTTTAGTCCTCCCAGCCAAGTTGCACGCGGATAAAAAAGTCCGCAACTTGGTCAATAGTTAATTGACTTACTTCGAGATTGTCTAATCTATGGACCCCAAAGTGTGTCCGCTTCTCCCCGTCCGCTGTTGAGCAGTCAGTAAGGCGATCGACTGGAGCTTCCTCCGCACTCCCCAAGTTTCTACACAGGGGAGAGTTTACGATGCCCGTACGATGCATGTGTTTATTCAGTGCGCAGTGATCGGTTAAGATCCCTGTGAGTAACCTCAGCCTGTCTCTGCTCATAAAGACTGCCTTGCCCACTCTTTTCTCATATGGATGGATACCAAGAGTTTTACAGTGTCTCACACCAGCAAGTGCATTCCAGTAAAAGCAATGCCTAGCAACGAGTTCGAGTGATTCCAGAGTGGTCTGGCACCAATCTTAGCGTGGTGCTGTGATGTTCCGCCAGTTTTACGAGTATCCTATGACAGTGAAATACCACCTCGGAATCAAACCTAACAACCTGTAGTGCTCTTAGGGCAGCCTGGCTGTCAAACAAAATTTCTACCGCTCCATTAACCTGCGGGCGGTTTAAAATGCCCTCTGCGCAGGTATGGATGGTAATTATTTCGGCTTGGAAGATGGCCGAGGAGCTCCCCAAGCTGAAGACTTCACCATCGGATTCTCTATCTCTCCAAATTCCAATTCCTGTGCCATTTGGCGGTTTAGAAGCATCCATAAACCAGTGGGATGATCTCCGCCTGGATTTGCGAACGTAGACTTTTGTGATCTCTCTGCTAGAGATGTCTACATTGTATCCCCACTAAAGCTAAAGACGGGCGAGATCTGGTCCGCCCTCATGAAAAGTGGTGCCATCTATTCGATGTAGGTGTGATCTCCCGTTTTATCGGAGAAACCCTTGCACCCACTGCATTTTTCTCTATAGGCTCCTAGGGCTGCTTGGGACTACAACACGAGGTGCAGTGGGGGAAGCCCAAGGACCGTCTCCATCGCCGCGGCCAGCGCCCCGGTGATGCCTAGACAGAAAATCCTCTGGACCTTAAGTGCGTTGGTTGCATAGCTCAAACTAGATTTGTGCCACCAGACCAGCGATGCATATGTTATAGAAGGTACTATAACTTTCATGTACAGCCAATGTACCGTTGTTTTCTGCGGTACTTACATCAGTATCTAAGCTCTTTTTATTTAATGTTACATGTTGTGGATGGTTTAGCATGAGCAATTCTTTGCAGTGTGAAACTGGTTTCATTGCAGATTATAAGTTAGGGTACACCACTGTATGTTTTGATTTTGATGTTATCCCTATGTTAGTTAAACAGAGATAACAGTCAAAAGTGAGATATTTGAGTTGATGATTATGATGAACATGATATGGGGCCGGTACAATTTGAGCTAGCTCATTTGATTCCATCATATTTAACAATGCTTTAGCGGCTCTTATTTGATAATGGAGAATGGCAAGTGAATCTACGCTGGCGATCCACATACCAAATTCCTAAGTAACTAGCTCAAGAGAAGGTGTACGTGTCACAATAAAATTATCTTATTCTTATAGTACAACGGCATGATAATTACCTTAAATGCTGCAATTAATATATCTATTTTGTGACCTTTATGTAATTATCTTTCAATTCCTGAAATATTTTCACTTATAAGTCAATAAAACAACAATTAATTAAATACCAATAAATAAATTGGTATTTAATTAATTGTTGAATTAATTGTTGTTTTATTGACCTATAAGTGTAAATATTTCAGGAATTGAAACTTAAACGCCACGTTAACCTCTTTGGTTATTTAATTTTTATTTTACCTACAATTTGTTATTCTTCTTTTCCAGTTTTGACACGGATGTCATATTGTTGCAGGTCGTCAATAAATAACAGTAATTAGAAAATATTGAAAAATTGGTTAACGGCATTATTACTAAAATTATACACAGGAAAATTTAAGATTCCATAAATACCGAAAAAATCACCGCTAAACTAAATTAACGGCTATTTACAAAATTTTGCTGATTACTTTTCGTTGCCAATATCTTGACAAATGCAACCAGCGAGTAAGTCACACAACTGTTCTAACGATTGATAAACAACGGGTAATAGTAGACAATGTAGGTTGGGTGAAGAACTGACGAAGAGTGATGTTTGTGTAGGAACAAAAATTTCTAGGCTGAATTTAGTCAGTTAGACCATTTTGCTAGGTATCATGCTATCAATCAATTTATTTCTGCAAAGAAACATAAAAGAATTTTATTATTTCTAGATGAAGCAGGTATTATTCTACTTTTTGATATCAAAGAAGTAAAAAAAATCAATATTCCTTAAAAGTGGGGCGATTTTTATCAGAAATAAAGATTAAAGATTCACACATATTTTGATAATGTTCTTCCATTTCTGTACATCTACTGCTCTCTTCCAATACCTTTTATCGTCTATAATTAGTAACATTTTCGTAAAACTGATACTATATAATATAATCTTCGGGGGTACTTTTTGTCTCTCTAAAGGATATTTCAGTAGAAACGGAATACAGCTTTTTATAGCCTCATCATTTCAGTAGTCCGCTCTACATAACTGCCAATTTTCATTGGAAATCTTTTCTTGTAACTATAAACCATTTATTATAACATTTCAGCCCTTATATGCTACAATGTTTGTAGAGAGATAATTGCAGTTGCTTAAATTGGAAGTGAAGTTATACATTTCTCAGAACGGATTAATTAATTATTTATGAAATGAACCGTATAATATGGATATGTATAAAGCGATGATCTGTATCTAAATGGTACTGTCACATTTTAATTTATAGCTAACTAAATAGCATAAAACACACCTAGTCTCTCATATTATGAGACAATGATTCTTCTATACTATCGCTTCGGATACGTATGAGTCTGCTTCGTTTTGCAGTTTTATTTTCGTCTACCCGCTCGCAGTCTTGACAGCGTTTGATTTGCGACCTTATGAGGAAACACATACACATTACACGTTCCTGTAGCGTTTTCATCTTTTTCTTCTAACAATGAGTTATTCTTGAATGTTTTTAACTTAGACTCCGTCGACAGTACACATCATTTTTTGTTATTCTAAATTGCCAGTAAAATATGCAGTAGGGTTGCATTTTTTCACAGATGAAAGGGGAATTGTGAAGATGAAAGTGACACACTGACATCCCATTAAGACTTATTCAATAGCTGAGAGCATTCAACTGTGTTAAACAAGGAAATTCCTCGCACAACTTAGCGTGATATATAGACTGGGCAATTTCAAAAATCTTGGCCATATGTTATGTTAATAATGTTTGTTGTGTACAAGTCACTGTACAGATGTTTTTGACAGTACATCGAAAGTTGTTGATAACATATGTATGTGCAAGCGTTTTGCACGTATGTACAGTGGCCAGCTTTTAAATCGACACCACCGCAAGCTAACGTCGACCTTATCTACTAATAATAATGTCTACTATAAATCCTAACTGAAGGTCGCACAACGTAACCCCCTCTACATTGCTATTAAGGTTTAGGAAATTCCGTAACGGCATCGATTATGCTGCTGTCCACTGTACATACATACATACTAATTAATTTAAATCTACCGCACTGTAAGCAATCCATTCACGTTTTCGTACAAAAATTAATCTAATATTTACGCATAAAGAATTCTTTATTGATTAAAATGTTAATTAGTTTTATCTTACCTTAATTTCGAGTTTAAATTGTACATAATTTATTGGCACCATACATGAAATTATAAGATAACTGCCAAGAAGAATATACCAAATGGAATTGTTCAACATCTAACGTGTCTTTTAAGAGATGTATTACCATTGGCTATAAAATTGCTGAGTGAAAATAAAACACAACATATATTCAAGAAAACAG